>JBDFRD010257430.1:0-21862 GCA_039654405.1 Bullina lineata
CGTTTTGACAAAGAAACTCACGATCAATGTTACACCCAGTACGTTTTCCCAGCGTACATTCACGAAGACTAAGCACAGACGCGAAGTGTTGTCAATATATATAATACATGTAGATATATTATTACATGTATTATGCTAGATCAGCGAAAACATACGGCGTACGGCATTTACAAAGTCTTAAAATAAAGCGCTGTGGTGGCTGTGGTGGTTGAGGATGCATGGAAGCAGCCTTGTGTGGCGATCGATGTAAAGTAAGCAAATGCAAGGGTATGAGACTAGTACGGTACACTGAGAGTTAGAGTACAATAAAGGCGTTGAAGTACAAGTACTGGTATTTCTTCCACGGTTTGAACGCCGCGTAAGCCAAATAGTAGTAAGTTCCTTCAAGGCCATGAGGCCCATAGACCGGAGTTATCCCGGTTTCGGTAGCGTGAAGCGGAACAGATGATTTTTACTTCATCTCCTAACCAGGACGCTAGTCTGTCGTAGGTTTACTTCCCCAGCAGAATATGCTGGTAACCAATTTGCACCTGGGTGGGGAGAGGAAACATGGTGTAAAGTGTCTTTCCGAAGGACACAACACAGTCACCTCCAGGATTCGAACCCTGGACCCTTGGATTAGGAGTCCAACGCTCTGACCATTCGGCCACCGCGCCACTTGGCCTGTGCATAGGGGCTAAAAATGTGCGAATAGGAATGAAGATGACTTTTTTTAAGCAAGAACTTTCCTCTAATAAATCTTTTTATTATTGCATGTTGCAAGATGTATTGTTTAGATTGCAAACATTATGTGTAATTTACAGGAAGACTTGTATGTACTTAGCAAATATGGGGACATATCTCCATTGTAACAAACACAGAAGGGGCCCCTTTTTATTAATGGTATTTTATTTTTCCATTTTATCTCCCGCAGTTATATCATTGTATCTTTTCTTCTCTGAATTTTACAGAAAGAAGAAGCTCAGAAGGCTTTGATCACCAACAATATGAATCTGGAACTAGCAGTCAGTAAGTGGAACACTACTATATTGTTTTAGAACAGTTATGGTGCATGATAGGAGCAAATAGAGTAAATCTGACAATGTGGATTTCTATGTTGAAAAACAAAATGTGATTGCATTACACGGTTATTGACAACTTGTGATAAATCGAGAACTGTAGCTCAGGGTGTATAAATTTGACTGTTACTGGAAGCTAGAAGTGTTCAGAATATCTGGTGACAAGTATAAAGCTGTTAAATGTAGGAGGATCTTGAAGACTATTTCTTTTCGATAGATGGCAGGTTTCACAAAATGTGATGTCAAACATAACTTCAAATTTTACTGCTTGTTATTTTCCTGAATGAACAGATTTAGAAATGGGGTTGTTGTTGTTGTTTGAAGATGTAATGATATGAAAAACATAAAATGGGGTTAGATTAAAAGATTTGTCATGACGACTCTTATTACTAAGTATCTCTTACAAACTTTCCGTTTTGTAATTATAAGAATATGGACTTATTTCTGCTAGATAGGTTTCATCCTTCTTTCATCTATTTTTACTTGTGGTGTAAATCTTACTGTTATCAATGCATGTGCGAACCCCATTCATTTTGTTCAGAAATCCCGTTAAGTTAGGGTAAATTAGACAAAACTGCCAGATGGATTTTCTTACTTCACCGTCATCTCCTATCTTTGCAAGTCACATTTTCTTTATCCTGAGATATTTTGATATATGAAATGTCCACTATTTTGAATGCTGAAATTTTACTCGTATAGGGAAATATGTGAGTCCCCATTTTGTGAAACCTGCCATATAGAAGAAGGGAACATTAGATTTTCTGTATGAAACAAAAGAATGTCAGTTGTTTCAAGTTGGGATTTTTTAATTCTTTTTTTTTTTTTTTTTTTTTTTTGATTCTCTTACGAAAGCAACTGTTACGGCTTTCAAATTTTGGGCTTTAAATTTATCTAACAGTTTATGGCTCTTGAGGTATTAGAAATGAATCGAATGTCATTTTTCTTCACTTGCACCCGAGGCTGTGCCAGAACCTTGTTTATTTTCACGTTTTTTAATGACAATCTTCCAGGGGTGATAGTTCATAAGTTTTTCAGCATTTCAAATATGAATAATAACTTTGAAAGGAAAAAAAAGACCCGTAACACCAAAATTTAACCAGGACATTATTGTGTCTAATCATTGACCACAAAGTATTTGTGCATAACTATGGTGCCACAGACTATATAATTTGTACATACGTGAGATATTCAGAGCTCAATTATTATGCCTGCAAAAGATGTATGGCTGTATTATTCATATCAGTGTGTTGCTTCTAATTATGTTATCAAGAATTTCGAAGTGTTTCTAAAGTATTCATCTTCAAGTCTTGAGTTATTTCACAAATGATGTTCATATCTATAATGACAAAAGTGTTTATGTTTTGGGGTGCGAGCTTCTGACTTGTCACCCTTAAAAAAAAAAAAGGAAAAAATAATATACACCATAAGTGAAAATATATTTTTGATGTTTCTTTTCAGATGATCTCAAGGCTAACAGTGGCATGCCAAGAAAGGATTTGGATATGGAAATGTTTCAAGCAAACGGTTCCCATTCTCGAATGCCTTTCATGCCCAAGGTTGGACTAGGGGGAGAAGATATGGCAGATATTCGCCCCGACCAAGTGCCTAACTTTAATACAAACATGCAGAATACTCCGTTTCCAAATGCTCAAGTACCTAATCAGCAATTCATTCAACACAATCCTAGTCTGCCTCCCTCTAGTCTTAACCCCAATCCCAGTAATAATCCGAGCATTCAGCAAAGGCTGATTCAAAAAATGCAGCAGCCGCAAGCCCCGAGTGGACCTCGAAATCAACTTCCCCCAATGAATAATAGTGCCAGCAGTAATCAAGTACCCCAACAACAGCAACAGCAGATCCTAGCCCAGCTCCGTATGGCTGTCAATAATGGGTTCATATCATCTCAATTGCTTAACTACACATTGCCGCACAATATCTTAGTACTTCTGCAGCAGCTGCTTCAGCATCAAAGTGCCCGCCAGACTGTCATTTCCAAGCAGCAGCAGATGATGCAACAAGGAAACAGGGCTGGAAATCGCCAGCAGATTGAGCATATGTCCACTGTCATCAACAATATCAACCAGCAGATGGTAATGTTGCAGAAACAGTTGCAGCAAGCCCAAAATAATTTTTTCAGTAGCCAGAAACCTCCAAATGTGTCCCATCCCCCCTCAGGTATGATGACGCCCCTCCCTGGCCAGCAGCCTGGAGGTGCAATGATAGACAACATTGATGCCATTAGCTCTGATTTGGCCAGTGTTTCCATGAGTCAACCCCAGTCTCGACTTACTCATTGGAAGTCTACTAATGCTGATTCTCAAATGGATGGGTCATCAACTCCTACAGGGACCATCTCGATGAACTCTGGAAATGGTAATGAAAATGAAGACAAATCTGGAAAAGGCCTGCTCCATTCATCATCGTCTCCTAATCTCAACCTTATCCCAGGCGGACTTGGAATGACAGGAGACAGAACATGGTCTAGCATATCAACACCTTCATCTTCACAAAATTGGCCTTCATCCCCTGATGTCGTCAGTTCTAATTCTCAGGGCGACTCCAAGATAGCAGCAACTTCCTCCTCTACAGGGATAACTGATGGGATTCCAGAGTTTGTTCCCGGTAAACCTTGGCAGGGTTTGGCTAAAATGGTCGAGGACGACCCTCATCTTACACCTGGTAGTCTCATACAGCGCTCTCTGAGTGTGAATCGTGTGGCTGACGAATCGCTGAGCACACTTAGTGGGACAAAACTAGGTGGAATCAATAGCACATGGTCTGGAGGAAAGAATGACAACACCCTTGGCCTCAGTCAACTGGGCAGTCGACCACCCCCTGGCACAGCTACATCCAAAGTGACAGGTTCTCAGCAATGGCAAGGAGGTGTAGTTGGCGCAGGTTTCAACCGTCAGAACTCATGGGCCGGACATTCTGGCAACTCTGCTTTCACAAAAGGTATTTTTTTCCTGTCAAGTTTGTAATAGATTTAAACAGAATTGACTCATCAGGCTAAAATGCATTATGTTGGTGAATAAAAATAATACACCATGTAAATTGTAGCCTGTGACATGTCAGGTAAAAATTTTTTCTTTTTTTAAAAAAAATAAATCTCCACTTTTGTTTGATTATATAGTAAACTTTAGTTAAAAGAAAATCTGTAGAACCACAATTTAGGAAGACATTTTGATTTTGACTACCTGTTAGATTTAGTAAGATGTATACCATAAGGTATATTTTTAAGAAAGTGCCGTCTCACATTAAAGTACACTTTACTTTTTAGCATTCTGTCTGAATGGTTTCACATGAGTGATTTAAAAATGAATGTTTTACAGTGGGAGGTTCCAACTGGAATGATCCAAGTCAAGGCTCAAACTGGATTCTGCTGAAAAATCTTAATTATTCGGTAAGACAGGTTCTTTATTGTGTCTGTTAGAAAGTAAAAACAGATAAAAGCAATTCATACTCTCTCCCACCAGTCAAATATTGTTTGTGTCATTTGCCTTTAAGGGAGCTCCAGTTCATTGTAAATGCATGCAATTTGAAATTTCCTGCAAAGATGGAAAAAAATATACATCTATAGTTCCACTGGGCAACCCTTTATCATGGTTTTGTTCTGAACCGTTGCATTTACAAAAGAATATTAAATGGTGGCAAGAAAGGAAAAGGTTTGTCGAATGGATTGCAGTATGTCAAGCAGAATTGATTTTGTTTTGTTTAACTTATAGTAACTTACGTTAGAATGTTTGCTTTCAGATACTTAAAAGGTGTGAAATTAGTAAAAGATAAAAGATGAAGCCAAACTTGTACAAAATTGCAATGCTTATACAGACACTCAAAATTTTCCTTGAAGATTCGTACAAAATTTCGTGTGCCACAATGTTGCTCTATGTCTTAAATACATTTTTTGTTTTGTTTTTTTTTTGTCTGCATCAGATGGACTCCAACACAGTTCGAGCCATGTGTTCAAATCATGGAACCATCACCAACTTCTACTACATGGCAACTGCTCAAGCAGCCCTAGTTCAGTATGCCAACAGAGAAGTCGCCTTCATTGCCCAAAGAGCCCTGAACAACTTTCAGATGGGACCGTCAGTCATAATGGCAGAGTTCATCAGTGAGAATGACGCCCAGCGCTATGCATCTCAGATGCCTCCCCCTCTTCAGCAAAGTGCCATGCCGCCCATCAACACTAGTCAGTGGTCTCAAGCTCCCCCTACAACCCCCTTCCAGAGTGGAATCCGTGGAGGTGACCCATGGAGCAGTACAAGTCAGGCAAACAAATTAGGCTCAAGCTCTGGTGATCTGTGGTCGACTCCTAGCTGGTCAGATATGTCTGTTATGGGGGACCACAACTCAAACCTTGGTAATTTTCTTGGAAGCGAATCCATGTAATTTATTGATATTTTGCATGCCCTAGTATTTTTCCCCCCTCTCTTTTTGACAATGTGACAAACTAATACAACTCAAAATTACACAAATTTATTTGTTTACACTCTTTGTTCATATGTTAGATAGATGAAATTCTCTTTAAAATATGTATGGTTTTAAAATGCTGTATGTCAAGCTGTTTAATGATGTTTGCCACAATTCTTGTGATCTCCATATTACATACTTTTTTGCAGTATGCGGGTTAGGTAAAAGTGACTGGATTGGTATATGACATCCATTCGCTTAAAATGTGTTCCACTGGCCTCAAATGCTGGGTGCCATCTCTACCAAAATAATGACATGCAAATAATCAAGGTGCTCAGCTCAGGAATGAGGAGCCCACCCTTTTCTCTTTTCTAATTTTTAAGTATGAAGTATTTGTATGTGTGGTGTGTACTTAGTGTCAAGTATCCGAGTCTTTCAGAATTCCTGTGGTCTTATGTGGTGATGGGATGGCCACCCCTTTAAGATTGATTACTTGCTTCACAATGAAAGCTTTTGCCCATGCATATTTTTGTTTCTCTGGTGACGACTCACAATTTTGAAAAAAAAAAAAAAAGAAAAAAAGAAAAAAATTCATGCTATTTTAACTGTTGATGCATTATTATATGATGAATATTGCTAGATATTTCAGATATTATCCTCAGTTTGTGTATATAAACTTGCTGCTACGATTTACTCAAATATATTTGACTTAAATGCATTATTTAATATGGAGGATGGGTTGGGTGGGAGGGATAACAACAAAGAAAACAAAATACATGTAAAAAAAATAAATAATTAAAAAAAAAAAAAAAAAAAAATCCCAACAAACGAATAATGCCATTATCTGTTGTCAAAACATCTTACTATTAAATGCATTGTATGTAACAATGCAGTTTTATGTAATCAGCAATTCATTGTTCATAAATATTTTTTAATGCTCTTTTCATGTTCCACACATGTAGTAAACAAATCCAGTAGTGAATAAAATGTAAACAACTGGCAGGATGCCTGCAGTCTGTGATAACATGTCTCAGTGTGCCTGGAATGATATGTATGATGTATGTCAATTGACCAAGCTTTGTAGTTGAAGATGATATGTACAATTATTCTCTTCCACAAATTCTATTAAATAGTAGTGCTACAATGCTGGGTATGAATTGATTATTACCTTTGATTATATGCAAATACTGAAGTCAGTGGTACAGTATGTGCATTTCATTAATAACCTGTGAAGATTTTTTTTTGTTTGCTTTTGTTTCTGGTGTGTGTATATATACAAATAAAGTCTTTTTTGTTTGTTGGAAATCATTATCCAAATTCAGTTTTAATGGTACAAGCAAACTTAAACTTAAATATTTTTTAGTGAAGAAGAATTTTGCATAACTGTCATAGGTATCATGAAAAAGAAAAATCTCCCAATAAAGTGATATTTTGTATTTATATTCCTATAGCAAAACATATCTTGAAGATAAATGTTGTTCATTTGTTTTGTCTCATCCTATTGCCATACATGTCAATACGACTCAAAGTTGCATTAATCAAACATTTCCCATCTTGCTGTCCGTTATACATTGAAATGCCTTGTTTTGATGTCTTTAAGTGCTCTTTTGAATGCTTGTCTCTTCCCTCAGATTCACATCTAGTTGCCAACTTTGAAAATGACATTCAGAACAATACTATTGGCCTGTCTTTCTAATGCGCTTATGTTTTATTATTTTATTATTAAATGCATATTCCAAAGAAGGAGGTTAGCTCTCATCCCCGCCCTCCCCCAAGAAATGTTGGTGTGTTTATGTTGAAAGCGCCATTGTCTGTTGTTGCATGCTCGATGGAGCTTGGTGATTGATCCATGCAGTGTTCCAATGAGTATTAATTTATTACCTGATGGACATGATTGTATTGCCTATTTTTGTCTGTTCAAACTTGCCTTGTGTTGATTGATACTCAGATACTTTCCACTTAGGCTACTGCAGTTTTCCATAGGGTCTAAAGAGAGGAAAAAAAAAGAAAATAGCCCCAACTCTATTCCTTGTTTAACATTGATGTAAAACCAAAATAAAAGGAGACTGATCAAGTCTTTTTTATCATCATTTCATTTTGACCGGGTTGGATAATAATGTATCTTGGCATCTCTGGAAATCCAGTTTTATGTTAATATTTTTCTCTTGGAATTTAGGGAGTAGATCAAACCTAGTCCTGAAAAAGAGACTGAAGTGTCATTGTAGTAGCTTTTCCATTAATTCCACGTTGATGAGATCTGTAGCTTCTTATTTGAACAAATCGTGTGATGTCACAACTCCGCCCTCAGATTATGTATAATGATGTTATTGTTGATTGTTTAGCATTTTTGCATTCATGTTTATATTGTAAAACTAGAATTTTAAAAAAATTAACAGGGAGTAAGTCACAACCACAAAATTGAACAGTTATAGACAATGCAAAGTATTTTTTGCTCTTCTTAAAAGGCAATATTATATGGTATTTATTGCAAATATGAGAAATCACATATTTCCAGTCCCATGAGATGCTTTATTGACAAAGTTCATGAATGTACAGAAAAAGCATTTTCCTCAATCCCATATCCCTCAAGATATTGTCTTTGGTCTATCTTCTGGCAGGAATGTAATCTGTTGTTTGATATTTGATGTGAAAGATGCTCAAGTAGGGACTATGTCACTTGGTGCAATGTTTTCTCATTGTGGATAATCATACCATGTTATTTAAGTGAATCATTTCTCATGTTTGGCATTGACATTTTCTATGCATGGTGCTTATTGAGCTCATTTTACTACGACCCCTGTTCCCCTTCCCGCAAAATACATATTCTTGAATGCTAACTAAAATTACACTTGGAGCCCCATCTGTAACCTATTGAAATGTCTTGCTTAAACTTAAATGCTAAAATAGCTGCGGGGGAAATGAGCTCGACTTCATGTTATTGAATCACTTAGATTAAGACTGCAACAGAATTGAGTTTAAAGAATTTTTTTTATTTTACCCTCAAAGCAGTTATCATTAAGACAAGTTGGAAATACAAATTTGTGATGAGGCAGTTCACAAGCATTTTATAAGAGAAACCTGAATATTTTAACAGAAATTCATATGATGCTGGTGATATTATATCTGACATTATCGATGTGGCACTTATTTATTATTTCAGTAAAAAAAGTGACTAGGCTTGATGCATAAACAAAAGTAGCATTTTTTTCTTGGTGATGAAACTTTGATTTGATGTAAAAAGATCTGGTTATTTCACATGTGACTGTGAACTATCTAAAGTGAAATAAATACTATTTTCACCGAAAGCATAATAATGGGATGCAGAGCACGCCTAATTTGGATAGGTAAACAATTCAAAGACGTATATATTCATTCAGCTCTGTATTCAAACAATACACACATTATGAACTGATAATCTTAACTTGTCTTCTAATTAACAAAGAAAAAAAATGCGACTATGCTCCTTTTTTCCTGTGGACTCTTCATTTACTTCAAATGCTTCCCACTTACAACATTGCTTTTGGAGACTAATCATCATGGACATCATTATTCACTAGCAGCCAAGGTATATGAAGAATATAATATTTATATCTGTTCAATATTCACATACCACCTTTGATCAAAACTTATTTTTATAACTCAGTAGCTTTGATTTCTATCAGCACTTTTTTGTTCCTTACTGCTGTCCAGTAGGTATTGTTTTCAACTCATGGTCATGGGCTTTCATATTACTTTCGCAAACAAGAATGAAAATGGAAGAGCCATTAATTTCTCAATTTGTTTTGGATGATTTTGCCCTTATTGCAGTTGTTCTGACTTTACAGCATTAATTTCCCTGTGTAGAAGATATCTATCTATCTTGATAGGCAGTTCATGTTTATGAGGGGTGCCAGCAGAAAAGTGAGAGTGTAGTAGTCTGGTCTCTGTGTTTTGTCCTTAGGAAAAATATTCTCCCCCCCACCCATGTGCGAAGTGGGTACTGTCATATTGTTTGGCAAATAAACGCATGACATACCAGAGTCCTGTCAAAGAGATAATTTAAGATCAGTTATCAATTGTGCAATTGGAACAGGGAAAAACTCCCTTCTCAGTGGGTCTAATGGGTCTTTAAGGAAATGTTCTGATTAGAAAGCCTGAAATCTCCCAGTGGCTACTCACACATCATTTTTATAAAAGGAAGGAACTATTTAGGTTTAAAAAAGTTGTGACTGGCTGTTGGTGCTGTACAAGCCTGCTGGCAACCCTAAGATCTATTGCAAGATTGTGGAAATACTGTTCAGTCTATCCTGGATTTAGCAGGGATGTGTGCTTCAAAAGACGCTTCCACTGCTTGGGATTTTATTTTTAAACCAAGAAAAAACTGTTGGCATAATATCATTAATGCTAGGGAGAAGTATTTGTATGTACCAAAGATACTTGTGTGCAAAGCGATGTGGCAGACTACTCTGAACTCATTGTCATGAACAGCTTGAGCTAGTAAGGGTGAATTTGTCATCAGTTTATGTGAGAAGCATTACTACTCTAGGAACTGCCACCTTGTTACATACCTTCTTGCTTGTGTTACCTAACTCACAGAATGTGGGAGAGGAGTGTGCTTCCAAAAGTTGCTAAAACCATTAGAAATGTTCAGTTTGGGTTTGAAATGTTTTTGGAATGTATGTCTTTTGTGCTCTATTGGGAGGCCATTCCAAATAATACTGAGAAGATCTGTTATTTGCTGTATCATATCTGTTAACTTTTTTCTGATTTTTAAAAATGTCTGCAATTTTGCTCATGTGTTGGCTTAAAATTATGCATCTCGTACATTACAGCAAAGTGAGTTGCTTCCTTCAGCATTTAGTAAAGCATAAACAAGTAAAAGTTATGCGGAAATAAATGGCATTCCTTTCATGTGGTGATCCATAACCCCCCCACCCTTCCTCATCAAATGCGTGCAGTGATTAAAAATGTCGTAGTCAGTGGTTTTGGCTTAACATAGGTAAAATGAAAGAAGTTGGAAACAAGTTTGAAAGTCTTGATTCTCTCCCTTTCATCCTAAGTGATATTAATTCTTTACATGCACATTATCCATTACATTCCTTTCAACAAAAATGAATACCTACTCCTTTGATGGTGGCTAAGCTTGTTGGAGTTTGTAGAGGTTTTATGTTGTAAAGATAACACTTAAAATAATAAAAGGAATAGGGGCCTATTCAATTTCTGAGCTCCTTAAAATCAGCTTATTAACTTGAGGAATTTGTTGACAATGGCAGAGACTAGAAATAGCTTGTTTTGAAATGCCAGCAGAAAAGTATCTCAAACCAGCTCAGTTCTAATTTCATAAATATACGAAGTTGTAAAATAAATGCACGTTTTTCCTAGGTCATTCTGAACAGTTATGAAAATTACTATCAATGGTGACAAAATAATAGTGAAGCTGTTTTCCAAGTTGATAGAAATATCTGAAAGTAATTTGCAAAGTTTTTATTGTCAGTCCTAGAGCAAAGCGTGGGAGAAAGGTTGTAGATCAACTCATTGCATGTTAAAATCTTTCATCCAGTCACATTCAAAGTTTATTTTTTTGTGACTTAAAAGCAAGCGCCTTTTTGACAATGTAATAAAGAAATCTCTTTAAAAATGTTACAATCATGTGCTTTCTGATAATAACAATAATCAATGGACATGTTGGCCAAAACATTAAGTGAAAGCCTTGGTCCGTCAAAATGATTTGAACATATTTTTTTAAAACCCTATTATGTTCAGTTTTAATTGAGTTTGTGATTATTTTATTGAGCTATAATCTATCATTGATAGCTGTGATTTTCCAGGAGTTCCCTTTGCTGATTGCCAATGCCGTACCTTATTTTCTCTCTCAGTTGTACAGTGGTTTCTGCCTTATGCGTGTTAAACAGAGCGGGTTAGCTGAATTTTCAAAGGAATGTATAAAAGTGAGACCAATAATTTATGGATTAATGTAGAAAATGCAAGTGATCTGCCATTGACCAGTCTCGCACTCAGACTTTTAATTATGAGCACGTATCATATTTGAACTATCAAGAGGCAGCAGACTGTGCAGCAATGTATATGATTGTTTTGACTTGAAATCGCTTGACCAATCTTCTGAACAAAGCATAGGTAAATTTGCTCTTTGCAAATCCTTTTTGTGCATGTGTAACATTTCATTTTGTACACCTGAGCCCTGGTCTAACATCTTCCATTTGTTTAAATAATATCATTTTGGTCAACCTAACTAGTGCAGATTATAATATCAGGAATGAATAATCTATTCACAAGCTCATGAAAATATGGCGTTTATAAAGACCAGTAACACCAATTTTTCTTTATTATTGCTGAGATCAAGTGACGCAAAAAGAATTTGAAAACGTTCTTAACAATATGAAATTAATAAGTCCTTAAGCAGATGTGAAAGATTTTGTCTCGCATGTTCAAATGAATTAACAAAAAACCCAGAAGAAAGGTTCTTACGAATCTCGTTAATAGGCAGAGACCACTGTATGCATTTTTTCTGCATACTTTAATTTGTTTTTGCCTTCACAGACTATACCATTTTGGTTTCCTCAGATAAACAATTTATGTGTTGTAGTCATTTTCTCAGGTTCAGGGCTAGCAGGTGTGAAGGAATTACTTGATGGAAGAATTATCAGAATAAAGCTATTTCAATATTACATACTTCCATTGTGTGCTAGTAGAGTGGTTATAAATGCTACTAATGTTCTCTGTAAAATCCAGTCTGTCGAGTCAAATGTTTTTTGCCTGGAAGTCATAATATCAGGAATGTTCTGTTTTCTTGGCAGTCATACCCACCGAGACCTGTTCTAGGGAAATCTGATAAAGGAATGGGCACCCTTTTTCCCTACATCCTACTGTGTATTTTTTGATGGTTTTGTTAAATCCTCAATAACCAGTGGATGGTTTAAGGGATGCTTGCTCTTGAAGAGCACACATTGATTGAAGTGAGTTGTGTTGCATAACAAGAGTCTTTATCAGGGTTCGTGCCCTTCTTTTATCAGAGAAACCCTACAAAAATAGTCATATTTCATATAGAGTGGTTTTTGTTTTTTTCCTATTTTTCAAAGTGGGCTTTGATATTGGAATGTCTATCAGTTTGAGCATTTTATTTCTGAATATTTTCCTTCACATGGAATGACGTTGCTACCCGTGCATGTGCAATGTTTGTGCCTTCTTTCATAAGACCTAGAAAAATTATTGATACATTGGAAAAAAACAAGATTATTTATATTGTCATTGATTTAGTTTTCTAGTCACTTGTAGACATTGAAGAAGACCACTGCTTTTTTAAGGGAAGGGTAATCTCAAATTTCATACAATGACAGTGCATCTAATTACCAAGTTAAATGTCATACAAGTTGAGCAAAATCTGATGTCAAATTACCTCATATCTGCCATTTTATGCAACTGTTTCACTTAATGTGTATACAAACGCATTTCTTAATGTAAAATGGTTAAAGAATTGAAGAGAATACAAGTTAAAATGTAATTTTAAATTTGTAATGCATTGATTCTCGAATTAATATCAGTGATGCTGTGATGTCGTTACTTATTACTATCTCATAACATGTGCATTCCATTTGTGGCCCCATCTCATATTTGCATATCTGAACACTTCACACCACCCAACAACTGATAAAGGTCAATATTGTTCAGAAAAGTTTTTGGATTCTTCATGCTTTCAATGTGATGGAATAATTCCGCAATGTTTTTGTCTTTTTTCTTCTTCTTTCACCCCATGACAGTTCGATTGTTCTTGAAAGCTTTCCCTCCTTATCATCCAGCAACTTTTCTTCCACTTCCAGTATTAAACTGACAAGGAAGCTGTAGGAAAGAAATTTCTTGCATTTCATTATTTCATGTAGAACAATGTAGTACTAGTTGCCTTTCAGTTTTCTTCCCTTTATTGAAGGCATATGCTGTACCGTTTTGTTACATTCTATCCTTTAAAGACATGTCCCACATTAATGTCACAAATAGTAGCCATATCTATTTTCTAACATCAAGCAGTGATTAACAAACTTTGGCAGCGTGGATCAGATATTTTTGTATGTGTTTTTGTTGACAATAACTTCTCATGGCATGCTTAATTTGTAAACATGCCGTTCACTGGTTCTCAAATTTGCTCCTTTGGTAAATGTATATATTGTTGCTATGTTCTAGCTTGTAAAGCTAACCATTGCAAAGCAAATCACTGTGAATTTTTCTCTTCTTGTGTATTAATTTATTCAGCCGTTACATTTTAATTGAGTTGTATTATTTCATGTATGTAAAATGGGTTGTTGTTTTGTGATGCTTTAAAATTTTTATTTTATTGACATGAATGTGGTAAACTTGCTATATTTATTTCTTGTCCCCCTCCCCTCTTTTCAAAGAAAAAAAAAAGGAAAAAAAAAGAAAATAAATTTACAATCATATATTCTTAACCATTTTTTTTGTTTTAAGAATATTATTTCAGAATGTGAAAGTAAATGCTTATTAAAGGTATGTATTCAGTTGAATGTGAAACTGCCACAAGCTGCCTAAAGAAAGGATGAAAAGATTAATAAATACATGTATTGGAATGTTTGCCGCAAGTTCTCATTTAAATCTCTAGACTTCCCATTTATTGATTTTTGTTCTGTCTTCATGCGTGGTCTCTGTTGCTGCAAATAGATCGAAATAATTTCTTTGATTGGTGCATTAATGTGTTCTACTTTATATGCATAGGGGTTGGGGATGTATAGCCGAGTAAAATTTTGAAAAGGCACTTTAGATGGCAAATTAGAATAATGATAAATATATTTTGTCGATGCTGTTGAAATGATGGTTGTTAAAGAACACCTTCACATTTTTTTCTTCCACTGGATTTTTTTTTTTTTAATATAAATTATTCATTGTTTTGAACTAGTCTCCTGTCTTGATTGAGGGGAGGTTGGGTTATGCAATATTAAATCCACAAATCTTTCAAACATCCCAGCTCATACTCAGAATTGCCTCAACATGTGATGCTAGTCCTTCAAGCAGCCAACATTTGAATTGCCCATTTAGTTTGCACATCATTTTTCTTGTTCTCCTTTCAACTGGACCATCAATTGTTTTCCCTTCCCACTCACTTGTCTTGCTTCCAGCACTGGCTCTTTGTGCCTTCAGTAATACTTTGTTCTTTGGGCATACACACTCTTGCTTCACATACACACACAAATATTTCATGCGGACACAAATGCACTCATACACACATACATACTCGCGCACACACATGCTCACCAGCATGGATGTAGCAACAAACAGGTAGCTTTGTTGTTTCTTTTAATACTTTGTTACTATTGACATGCATACATTCACACACGCACATTCACAGATACAATTCTGTGAATAACATTTGAAATAGACCAATACTTGTGTGCCACATTCATCATTCCTTATGGAGTAAATAACTGTAAATAGAAATCTATGACAGTCTTGTGTTCTTGTCACAATTGTTTCGCCTTACATTAAGAGGCTTTTTAAAAATGAAAATAAATCCCGTGGATAATCAAATTCGTCTCACTCATCAGGGATTTTGAAACTAGGACCATGTGTCATTGTAATTGACTCTTGACAGTCTCCTTTCATGCAGCACCGTACGTAATTTCCAAAACAAATTATTTGTGTCATATTGTTGCTTTCCCACCCATTATTTTTGAGAAAATGTCATGTAGTATCAAAATTTAATACTTACGAAAAACTTAGAAAGTTAACTGGACAAAGTGATACTTTATTTTCTTTCATTTTTTTTGTTCTTGTTTGTATGTAAAATGTAAATGAAAAGTGGTTCTGACTCCATTATGCATTTCTTTTAATGAAACTTGAGAGACTGCTCTTATTGTTTTTTGTTTTTCAATTGGATGATCTACACCACCAATTCCAATGACTGCACATTTTTGTTCTATTGCTATTCAATGTTTTGTATACATTGGTGATGTATGTCATTTATGGCATAACTTGTTTGACCCAACCATCGACTGGCCATTTGCCTGAATATACCTACCCAACATCATTGTGATCAATTATGTTGAAGTCATAATTTGTGCTATTGATTTTTATCTTGATTGAGGAGCTGACATTAAAATGTGTTATTGTATGCCATTTTACTCTGTTGAGATAGTATATTCTAGACCATTTTATAACTTAAACAATTTCCCTGCCACTTAGCCCCTGCCCCTGCTCAATTTTGTGTATTTATTGTATCATCTTCCTCCAGTTGTTTTTAAAACTCCTCGCAGTGAAAATCTAAAAATGAAAATTAATTTATTTGGAAGAAAACAAAGAGCACTTGCCTCCAGATTTGCTAACCTATTGACTACAGATGTGGAATGCAGTTTTGGCTTGTGTAAATATAGTTTTATTTTAAGCAGTTGATCTTAAGTTGGTTGAAATAAGATGCCAGAAGTGAGTGTGAATCCGTCGTGGTCAATTTGGATAGGGGTTGGGAGGAAAACATGACATTAAGTTCCATTTTTCCCCCCCAAAAAAACATATGAATGGAAACCTGATGAAATGGAGGAAGCAACGAAGATATGAGAAGCTATTGTGGGGTAACTGTGTACACTGAGTACATGAAAAGATCCCTGTCTGATGTTATTTCTATGTTTAATCAGTCGTAATTATGTCTTGAATTTATGTTGTGAACAATTTGTATCAATATTATTCCATTCATTAAAAATCTGGTCAGTTGTACATTAATCTCTTGAAAGATTGTTCAACATTTTGATTCCATTTGTATTCATAGGGCTGCTTTAGTTACTTGATAGTCACATTGGCATAAGGGTGTGGAACTATCTACAACTTAGCATTACTGTTTTTTCTCTTGCTCCCCTTGTGCGCACTTTCAGTTAAGCTGTCAAGAATCTTGCCTGTTCATTGACACCCTCTCCCACTTGCAGTTTATAGTTTCTCTTCTTGCTGTGAGGGCATCTTTTGGTCAGTTCAACCTTTTTTTTTTATGTGTAGAATTAACGGTGAAATAATTGGGGATTGTATCTCAGTTCCAGGTTTAGCCTTTTTTTTAAAAAAAATGTATTCTTGTGTTAATACTGCAGCTTGAATCTCATCCATACCCGATTGTGAAGTATGAATACCACACATCTTTACAACTGTAAGGGAATGAAATGTATGCCCGCTTTTTTCATGCAGCTATTGTGTAATGTACATTTTCTTAATAGGGTCTAGTCTGTGAATTCCATGTCTTATGCATTTGTTTACTTAGTTTTTGGTTTTAATGAAAAAATTACTGAATATACATTAGCCTTGTCATAAAATGCAAGTCAGACTATGCCTGCATGGAAAGTGCTTAAAGTTAATAAAAAAAAAAGCAATAGGTGATGAGAGGACAGCTGCTGAAAGAAAAAAGGCGAACAATTATGCATGCGTTAAATCAAAACGTCCTCATCTCCCGCCACAAAACATTCCTTTAAAAAGTACTTAAAACTTTAATTAACAAAAGTACAAATTATTAGTTTTCTTCAAGATGTAATTAAAAGTCATGTGCATAATTTTCTTATATGCTAAGAATTGTGTGCAATACAGAGCAAAATAAAAACCTTCCTGTCCTACCAAGAATAGATGTAGCAACCATCAGGTTGGGTGTGCAAATCGAATTTTGAAATGTTTTACACGCTACATGTGCTGTTCAAATTCTGTAATCTTGACCCGATGTCACCTAGAATGGCAGTTATTTCCTTGGTGGATTTCTCCAGTTGTCTCATTCTAACATATCAAAAAGCTTTAAATTATTTTCAAATCGACAGTTCTGTGAGATACTTGAACCGGCCAATTTTTCTTATTGAAAGTGAAATATCAAAGAATACCCTACCCTAGTGCTTGTCCACATTTGTCATGCAATGTAGCGAAAAACTTTCTCCATCAGTATTAAGTTCTTTGAATTGTTCTATGATTGTTTTTGTTTGTTTGTTAAAAAAAAAAAAAAAAACATGTAAAGAAAACTTATTGTAACATATTATTGGATATACTTACAACACATGATGCAGCCCTCCAAAGAATATTGAATGGGGGTGATGAAAACTAAAAGTAAACACGATATTAGGGTCTTTCCTGCTTATTTGGATCTCGTTGCAAAATGCTTATCAGTGTTTGTTTTGGTTTTTTTATTTGTTCTTTTTCTTTTTGTAAGGCAATGTTTGTCATTTCTAATCAACCTCAAGTGCCACAACATTATTAATTTATTTAATTTCAAGGCATTCCTGATGTATGGTTTTCATGTGCAAACCAAATGACACAAAAACAATTTTCAAAGTTCATTATCTCTTTCCCTTGATCAACTCTGCTTCAGTTGATTCATGAGTGTGCACATTTATCACAGCTGGAAACGAAGGAATCAGATATTTTTGTTAAGTCTGTTGACTGTTATTTCCAGTACTGACATTTGTTTTTACTCTAAGATACATGTCTACTTGAGCAGTGTAAAATGATTATTCAGAAAGTGTTCAGTGCATCATGTTCTCATTCATTTGGTGCTGTTCTCCTATTCGCAATAAGACTCCCAATACCATCCAAGTCTTGGAATTGCTCTGCGTATCACAGTCAATATGAGTGTACCATTTGCATAAGAAAACCCAAATCCCTGACCTCCACATTATGGAATTGCTCTTCTGGACTCTTCAGATCTAATTGTTTTGTTGATTTTTTTAAGCATACTTTTTTATTACTTAATTTTTCATTAATTTGATAAAATGTGGTAGCAGAGATGGGTGATAATAGCTGGTTCTGAGATCAGTTATCAGTTGAATGAAAATCAAAACTGCAGGCATGTAAGATTTTACATCTATTTGCTACAATCATTATATTTTGATCATTGGGCCTGCTCATTTAACCCTCTTTAAAACAAAGATATGATATGCCATTTTACACCAAAAGTGACCTCTCATAAACGACCCTTTATGAATGCTTTTTCATACGTCAGATATAAAGGAAACCAAATGAAATTAGGGTATACATTTATCATTGTAATTAGTGTCGGGCAGAAGAAAATGTAAATGACCAAAAACGTTTTTTGAAAGTTGGTTTTGGGATACTCATGGTTATTTATGACATCTGCATTGTTTATATGTATGATTCTCCTCTCTTCGGCACTTACACTGCTGCTTAAATCCATTCTCATCCTGTGCAGAAGGTTTACCACTGCTTAATTGCATAGGCATGAAAAGGGTATCTGGTGGCTTCGACTACATTTCTCTCCTACTACATTTCCATCGATTACCATGCCACTTTCTTATCAGCCTTGCCTTTTTTTCTCTCTCTGGCTCTGTGTGACTGTTACCGTCTCTAGTGCCTCCTTCATCAGCTAGTGAACAGATTTTTATACATTGTAGTTATTAAAATTCTGCCAAAATTTAAGAACAAAGATTATTGAAGAAGTTACATAGGATTATTTATGGTGAAACAGTAATTGTTTGTGGAAGAGCTCAGCTTAATTTTTTCGTTTTTCTTTTTTTTTCTTGTGAAGAACAAATCCTAAATACGGACAGGCAGTACCACCCGAACAATCAAATTATTGCATTCATCCACCGTCCAGACATGCCAACTTTACTGGTTCAACATAAGAAAATATGGGGAGCTATCAGAAATTACGGTTTACAGGCAAATTATGGCGAGGAAGCAATGAATATATGCTTTTAAATCTCATTGCCGTTGTGTTCTTCGTTTTCTGATGTCATCCCTGTACGCTGTAAAATTACTCTTTTGGGTCGTCATTTTACTATGAGTTCAGCTCGTGATTACTCCAAGCTTGAAATGGGGTTGGCATGTCTGCACCGTCTACCCCAGTGTTCACATCAATATACAAATCCATGAAAGAGCTGACATAGGTCATTCTGGATCACAGCTTGTGTGATAAGATAGTTCTGGAGTCTAGTAAGGAAAATTTCCCCCCACATCCATGAAGTATTAAAAGGCTCGGTCATTTTTGTGCAATACTGTTGGGGTCAGGAGATACATAATGTAGTTTCTGCCTTTGTACTCTACTTTTCTGGTATTTGTATGAAATGCAGGATGTTGCAGGAAGATGTCTCACTAGGGTGAAACACTGCTTGTATTAAGTGCATTTATAATTTATACCAAGATGTAATGACATCTATGTTCATGTTGGGTAGTTTGCGAGATGCTTGCTGTTGAGTATTGTGGATAAAATCACTGGACTTGTTGTCGGGGTTTTGTTGTTGTGGTCCCATCCTTCTGGTTCAGATTGAAAGGAGCTAGCTGGGAGTTTGTACATGATGCCTCAATTCTATTATGAACAATTTGGGGGGGAAAGCCAGCAAATCAAATGGTTGTTAGACGCAGTCCCAGGATCTAGAAGTTGCATTTGTAGTAAACATTTTGATCACTTCATGTGGTACGTCTTCCCATAATAAGCTTTTGTATTTTTGCTATTCACAACTGTTGGAGTTTCCTACTAGTCCCCAATGTTGGAAAGTTTTTCTGGGTATGAAACATAGATTGTATTTTTTCATTGATAAGTGCTGCATTAGAAATTGGTTGAAACGTTTTGGTTGACATCCACTTGCCTTTTTAAAATTCCATTTAATTGTCCATGTCTTTCCTGACACTCTGTTACAATAAGAAGCACTTCATGCACCATGAATAGGAGGGCAAGGTATTTCTCCGCCTAAAAGATAGCAGCTGTGATTTATCTCAAACATTGCCTGCTGTAGCCATGAACATTTGAATATTATGATGTAAATATTGTCGTGCAGATTTATTATCAAATAATTTTGAAACGCAATAGCAACTGCTGCAACACATTCAATTCCTCGTCTGGCACTGAAGCAGCAATGGAAGGGGGGAAAAGTCTTGAGAGAATGCTTTATCTGTGAATAAAGATGTCACTTTGTCCAGTACCCCGACCCCACCCAAGTTTGTCAATCTGTCAACGTATCTCTCCCTTGAAAAAAAAAAAGAAGAAAAATTATTTTGCTTTGTTATATTTCTGTCCCTGGATTATGCCACCACATAGTTTTCACAGGATTTCTGATGAACAGCGAATACACATGTTTACGGGCACATCAGATGGGGAAGTCTTAGATTTTTCTATAGTCATATGATCCACGCTAAAAGCAACGTTAAATGCAAAATATGCTCACAGTAGTAAGGTTATTTTATAAAGATTGATTCTTGTGTCAGCAAGGTTTCTGACTTAATAAATGGCAGTGATCAAGGTTTTGGGGTTGTTGGAACTCAAAATCGTAGGGCCGTAAAATGAATTAGTTGTGATGGATGGTTCTTCTGGTCGGGTCTGCTGACTTGTCAGTTGCTATCAGTTCTTTTGCCCCCGTTGTCTTATTTTCAGGCACTTAATTTCCAGCTGTATGGACGTGCCTTCTTAATGAACTCAACAGTAGTTTGCCTAACCACAAAGATCTTAATCCTTTTTCAACTTTGTAGTAGACTACGTTTTAATTGTTTTTAATAATGTCCCATTGTTTGAAATGTTTGAACGTCTTTTCTAGTTTGTCCCTTTCAATTTCCTCTGACTGCTTCAGTTGTTTACTCCTTTATTGCTATGCGTTATTTTATGTACCATGTGACACGAGGAATTCAGGACATCAGGGTTGATTCATAATGACTGCATAATGATAGTAGGGATTGTCTCTCCCCTCGCCCCAATCTGTACAAATAACTATTATTGTATTGATTTACTATTGTGCTATAGCATGTATTTTTACATCTTGTATAACCAGTTCATGGTTGATGAATAACTTGTACATGTACGTGGTTGATTTGTGGTTTTCTCATCACTGAAGAAACAATTTTCTTTCTCCGGGGCTGCACCAGGGAATGCTATAATACATGTCCACGTTTACCGACCGTTCCAACAGTTCTGCTTTTGTACTTTTTTGGTTCTTTTTTTTTTTTCTCTTCACAATTGACCTTTGTGATTATGTACACATGTAGTTGGCATTTTTCTTAAAGTCATAGAGACTCGACAACCAAGGTATTTTTTAGTCAGATAAAACATTGTCAAATTATAAAAATCGTGAAAAGTGACGCGGTGGGTATACCACTTTTTTTTTTCTTATCTTGAAATTGAACTTGTCAATAAGGAAAAATGATCACATGCCTACCAAAGGAATATGTCATTAGATGTGGGCAGCCTTTATCACGATAGCGACAAGTTGTATTTTCTTTTCTTTCCTCTTGTATAACAACTGTTGACATGACATGATGTATATTGTGCTCGTAGCTTGCTTTGAATATTCCAAAATAAAGTCTTTATTCATTTAGACACAAGTGGCGTTACTCAACGTTTTTGAACAAAAATCAAGCTGAAATTATTCTCTCTCTCTCTCTCTCTCTCTCTCTCTCTCTCTCTCTCTCTCTCTCTCTCTCTCTCTCTCTCTCTCTCT
>JBDFRD010257431.1:0-11024 GCA_039654405.1 Bullina lineata
CTGGAGCATGATCAGGCATGATTCTGTTCAGGTGCATGTTGAGTTGAATGTGTTGTGTTCGGAGCCTAAAGATGGTGCAGCTGGTCATAAATGTCATCTTTGTCATTGTCACTGCTACCGTTGGTTGGTGCATTGCACTGAATGATGGCCGTGTTGCAATGTCTTTCTCTCAACCTCATTCTCATCAGTTTACTGTTGACAGGCTTCCATTTCATTAGACACCTCTCCATTTCCTAAAGATGATAGCTACTCCCTGGTGGTGTTGTCCATCATCTCTCCCAGAATAGAGGATTGTTTTACCTGTCTTGTGATCATCTTGCCAGATCCAGTCCATCTACATTCACTTACACCTAAGATGTGAAGGTTGCACCTTTTCATTTCCAAGACTACCTGTGCCAGCCTTCCTGTCTCGTACATGGTCCTAACATTCCAGTATCCTAGTTTTGTACATTTTTCACCTCCATCCTGGTGAAAGGCGGAAGGCAATACCACAGTGTGGCTGCTAGTGATTGGTGTTTTTCTAATTCCCCTTGAAACTGTCAACTTACACCTCTTCAGAAACTCAGTGGCTTTAGAAGCAGACATCACATAAATTATAAAATTAAAGAAAAGGGTGAAAGAGAAGGCATTCAACCCCATTAATTGCACAATCTTGTGACTATCATGGAAACATTTGCTTGCCTCTGCTATTTCAATTTTGATTGCCCTTCATCCCATTTTTATAAACATAGTTAGACCTTACTAACCTCTGTAGGAGTATCAGACTTTCTATTTTTGTGTTTCATTAGTTTGATCAATGAGAGGAAGAAATCCTAGCCAGAACCATCACATTATTAAAACTAGGATCAACAAGGGTCTTTTTAAAAGGATCCCCAAGTCATAAAAGTTAAAAATAAGTCCTTTCAATTTCATACGCACCGATTGCCCATCATGAAACTCCATGTTATATGACCTTTTAGCAATGTTCAGGTTCAGTCGTTAACACACTATACTATCTTGATCTTTGCTTACTTGAGTTTTAACACCTTTTTTTAAAATGTTTGTCTTTCTAAATTCTGCATTCTTTGTTAGATCTCTACATTTTAACTTCATCCAAGGATACTTTTTTCTTTCTTCCTCAATTTATAATGTCTAGGCCCATAGCAATTGCATGGCTTAAAAAAAAGAATGTGCTCAGCAGTTTATGTAATTATAACGTGTATAACAGATTCTAGATTCCATAGAGCGCCCTATAACCTCAAATATCTGTATTCTTTCTTGGTCCTCAGTGATTTTTGTTTGATTTGGTTCTCACATTTCTGACCATGTTCCTATTTATTAGTGTCTATCTCATCCCATTTATTTTATTAAAAATAAATGATAACTGTCTGTGATTGTGGAGTTGTAATTAAATCTCGTTGTAGTTAGACATAGATATAGAGCTAGTTCCATTTTGTATCAATCATTCATTATTGTTGACAACCACAATAACACCGTCAATACCCTAGACCCAGCTTTCATCATATCATAAAAGGCATTTATAAGGCAAGAGTTGGAGTCTATTTCATTAGAGATAAGACTTGAACTCTAAGATTCTAAATATTCATGTACCATCATGTAAATAGAGTCTAGTTAAAATGTATATTTCTAGTCCGCCAGTAAGACTTTGGAAAAAAAGTGATTCACACCAGCTGTTCATGCTTTGAGGATGATACATCTGACTGTGATGACTGATGAGTGAGTGAGCAACATTTCGGGTGAGTGAAATCGCAACAAATAAGAAAGAAACATGGGAAAAGTAGATCTAGGTCAAACGACTTACCGAGATAAATATCTCCAAACGATCCACTCCCAATCTTTCTCCCGAGTCTGTACTTGTTTCCCACCCGTAGCTCCATGACTCTGTTGAGGTAGTAACAGTAGAATATAGCTATTTCCGTATAATTGTCTGGGTGTCAAGCACCATAACCGAACATAAACAAAATAATCTTAGAGGACAACGGGTGAACAAATCACACGAAAATACCAACCTTGATTAAACACTCCTTCCTTATACCCGACTGCTGGGTAGGAAGGTATCTTTTACAACATAAAATGTCATTAAATATATAAATATGTTCGAAGATGTCAAAGATGCCACGGATTCTATCAGCTATATTTTCCAGTTGAAGACGCCATTATTTACTCTGGTTGCTCGACACCAACTGCGCAAGCGCTACTTCGCCTTCCGGTTATTCGCTATGTTGGGGTCAGTACCTTGAAGAAAATCGTAAGGGATTTAATGTAGTCTGGGCTCGTTGTCTTCTTTTGTTTATAATTGAATACGAACACTTACGATCAAACGTAACTACCGGTATTGCAACCCTTGGCTGTTTATGAATATTACTTTCGTCCTGCAATAAATCGAATGTCTATTGTGTGAAATGTAATCAGAAAAGTTAATGAAGAAAAGGCCTGAAAAGGCAAGCACGCTCCTGCTCACCTCCCCACCCTCTGTCTCTCACTGTATGTCTGTCTGTCTGTATGTCTCTCTGTCTCTCTCTCTCTCTCTCTCTCTCTCTCTCTCTCTCTCTCCCCCCCCTTTTTTTTCCCTCTCTCACACACCCACCCCCCAAACCCACACACTTTTCCTTTGTCATTATGATTTTCCAAAGGCGCAAGACGTGTGGATGTGCTGCAAATAACATCGTGTAACTGTCATGATACCCAAGCTTTCATTTTGCTGTAAAAATAGTTCTTTTGTTCGTGGTTCACTTCACTCTGGACCTAACTGCCTCAATTTGAAGTACATGTAGTTCTGAAGAACCAATGAGTCAGAACTTGTTACAGGCCGATCTGAGCATGAGCGAGGCAGCAGTTCGAAGACTTTTGGATGTGCAGGCTAACTTGGGACTGACTGTTTCTTTGTTCTATAGTTATTAGACCTATGTGTTCTGTGTATAAATGTTCAAGTCCGGGTGAATCCAATCTGATATCACCGACGGGACTGATCATGCTAAATAAACAGTAAAAGGCAGCTACATGGCCATTACTATTACGTCCAGTGTTCGTGAAGGCACCAAGGTGTGAGACTTAGATGCTTCTTCACAATTCATAAACGAGTTCGCTTAAAAATAATAGTTTGATTTCTGTTTCCAGTTCCTTGCTTTTCTGCGTGTCCTTCTCTCATTCAACTGGAGCAATGAACCGTTTTCAGGCACCAGCTGTTCCCTCATAGTGTGGAGCCAGCACACATTCCCGTCTTACACCTCCCAGTCAGCTGCAATAAGGATGGTGTTGAGGCCACGTTTGAAGACGTCTTTGAAGTCTTAGTGTCTTTAAACTTTCGGATCGCTTTTTTTGTCCAGCGGACAATTCTACCATCCTCCACTCGGTACCAGACAGTATGGGATGGCCCGGCTACTGTGTAATGTGTTGCAATTTACTTTTTGTGTCCAGGGTGGGAGCCGCAAATTCAAGCACTATTCCGTGCGACGTACCCTCTAGCTAGGGACCTACGTTATTTCGAGCTTCGCCACAGAGCCTCAAATGATACCCCACAGTAGGCCTATATGCATGTATTAGATCCGTGCCATATTTAGGTCTTTACAAAGGTCTGACAAAAAGGCATCCGTGAACACCACCACGTCCTGTGCGTCTCTCCCCACCACCCTCCAAGAGCTTTCCACGCTGTGATGAATAGAAATGCGTTATGTAGGCCTAATGGCGATGCCATCAGATCCAGCTTCATGCTGAGAAATACTTTTTCGCTTCCGCCATCATTGTGTGCTTGGTTAGTGAAATAATAGTGAAAATGGAGTCATCAATCATTCATTGCCAGTGTAACCGAACGATGTCGGCCCTTCTCCCTCCACGCTCTGTTCTTTCACAAACGTTATTTTGTTCGATTCCATCCGTAACGTTATAAATAAATAATTAAGTGTGTTGAAATTATTTGCAACAGAAAAAAGACCAAGACAAATATCGAGTTTAGTCTGCCAAATTAAAATTTCATTGGCCAACAACATGACGGCAGTCTGAATGACTAGACGAGGCGAATGGCACGTCCGTTAACTCTGGTGTTTGTTTGAGAACGACCATAATTATTTTACAGATAACGGAAAGGTGCAGAAATGCAGTTACATTATTTTGTATAGTGACGCAAGAAAAAATACGAGCGGATGATCGAACAATCAGAACTACATGTATCGGAATTTTAAAATGTGAGCAGCCGCAATACGAAGTGCTCAAGTCAGAGTGGAAGTAGGTAAGGCTTACTGAGTAAGTGGGAGAACATAAAGGCGGCCGATTTATGTCACCTAACCACTATGCGCCGTGTCCACACACGCACATACTTACACACACATACACACACACACACACACACACACACACACACACACAATTTGAAGCATATAATATTCTTTACATCTCTGAAAAAAAAAAGGGGGGGGGGTTTGTTGCGAATTGAGGGAAACAAGTTGTATTTCTAAGCCATATGTCTACAAACAACTTGCAAACTCGAGACTTACTAGCCCATTTATAGTTTGTTCAGGTCGGAGAAAGCGTGCCTAAATTCTGCGGAACCATGATGTGCAGACTTGCGATTGCAATACCGCGATCGCAAAAGGAAACGAAACGGTGAGGAATGAGGTTTGTGTTTGATTGGTTACAACTTCAACAGTTTGTCAAACACTACGATGGAACCAAAAAAGAAGAGAAGAAAATAGTGTTTACGGACAAGTTGGAAAAGAGACAGGGAACTACCAAGGAAACATGACATAAACATGTGTTCAAATGAATGAATAAATGAATTAATGAAAAACCGAGCACTCTTTTTCACGACGAGATTACGATGACCTGAAAGTTATTCAGTAGGCCTAGCCTGGATCTACCAACATTGATTTTCCAACACGAAAGAGTCGGCCAAAGCAGCATGATGTCCTGCAGAATGAACAGACTACTTAGGCCTATTCGATTTTGTAAGAAGTCAATACTTTTGGGCAAAAATGAGGAGAAGTTGTCCGCACTCAGACCATTTTCTTCACGCCATGATGATGGGTAAGTAAAAAAAAAATCCAAAGAACGTCTTTATGACAATTTATTCCCCTACCGAAACCTTTCAGCCTTTGACTTTGACTTTGAACTTTTACTTTCAGGTTTCAGGATGAGGTTTATGATGTTTCATTTGGATTGTTTTTTTTAACTTTAACTCCATTACTTCAACCGTTGTTGATTGTAATTCTATTTACCACTGAATTACTAGTATTACACTGAATTGTAGTGTAATGCAAATTTATAGCCTAGGACCTAGGCTGGATCTATACAAAATACCCAAAATAGGCTATAGCAGATTAAAGATGATCGGCCTCTAGATTATTCTAGATTCTAAGTCTACAAAGCTAACACCAGGTCTGTTCTATGACATTCACTGGGTCACAAATTCTAAAAAATAAAATTTGTCTTTGCCCGTTACCATGGTGAATTTCTGACATTTTACAACCGTAATGAAACAGCACATGATTGAGATGTCATGGATCAAATACATTTTGTGTTCATTTTCAGATGTCATAAAATTTTGTCTGCAAGTTGAATATTTTTTTTGTTTTTTTTTTTCCATAGATTCATGCCACTAGAATTGTCAGACTTATGAAGAAGCAGCCAAGTTAATACAAATGAAATTGTGTCTGAAATATGTGTTTTTTAAAGGACGACTTAGAAAAAAAAACCAATCCCTTTTTTGTACTTTTATCTAGTTGACAATAATATGAATGGTCACATACTCTTATTTCTGTGAAAGTGGTCAACTTAGTTCAGTTTAGATCGTTTTGTATGTACTTGGATTTTGGTCATTGATTGAAAAAAAAATCTTGTTTCTTTTCAGAGTTATATCTGACAGTGAATTTGGATTTGAACAGTCATGGCCGAGAACTTCTACAAGTCAAAGACATTTCAAACAATACCGTGATAAAAATGAAAGGTTTTCACCACGCTCATATGTAAGACGAGGAGATAGTTTCAGAAGACACAAAAGCCGCAGGTTTGATCCTTTTGATGAACTAGAAGATGACAACGGTGACGATTCATATTTCAGAGGTGGTAGCTTCAAAGGCACGAGTTTTGAAAAAGGAGATGTTGGAGACAAATTGAAAAAGAAAGAGTGGGACACTACGAAATTGGCAGCTGTGGAGAAAAACTTCTATGTTGAACATCAATCAGTGGCTGACAGACCTCAGGTTTTTACTTTTTATTCACTTTTTAACCAGTTGTTCCCTGAAACTACTTCCCTGAAAAATTGCTCAACAGGACTAGACAGATTTTCTCTTGCCCCATTTGAGTTCCTTTTTCTCAGCACAGTCATGTGAGAAAAAGAGCTGTCATATGTTTGTTTATGTACACATATAAGAGTAAACAAAAGTATAAACAATTATAATATGTATGGTACTCCATTGTGCAGTACATATGGTTGCAATGTCAACATACACGTAATACACTATAATGAAAAAATGAGGGCTGCTGTGAAGCTGAAAATGTACGTACATAATGTAGGTTTTTAGGCTGTGATTGAGCTGCTCCCTAGAATGCTGCTTACAGAATGCTTGAAGAGACACATGTGTTGTAGTGAACAGAAAGAAATCTACTGTGAAGCAAGCATTCAAAAAGGCAACATTCTGAATTGGTAAATCATTAATAAGTTGTGGGCTGTGACATTATACTAGAAATATATTTTGATGAAAAATAAATATTATGTAAAAAATGTATCACATGTATGTACTAACTTCATGACACTTAATTATTCCTTCATAGGGTGAAATTGATGATTTCTACACAAAGCACAATATTACAGTTTCCAAGGGAGAAAGACCAATACCAGTGTCAGATTTCCATGAAGCCAACTTTCCAGGTAAATTTATCTGATGTTTCCTTGAAACACATTTAAAAATAGAAAAGTAAACACGGAGTGTCACTTGTAAGCTATATTTTCATTTTACCTTGGAGACCAAGACATTAATTATATTTTAAATCTGTATTGATATAAATATATATATATTCAATATTGTACAACATAGTATGATAGTTACCTGTTCAAGTTTTTTTTAACTATTTTTTTTATCCTTTATGCAAAAAAAAAATGTTAGAGAAATAAATTGAAACAACCATAGAATGCTATAGATTCAGAAAGTGTAAGCTTGTGTGAAAACAGGAAATTACTTGTCATATTTGAACTACAGGCTCTGGACAAGTTTCTCAAAGTGTTTCTTTCTCTCTCAATTATTTTACAGTGCATTGTCTCATAATAAGCTATAGAATTATTGAAAAAACAAAGGAAAGAGTATCATATTGCATGCTGAAGAATCTGTGGTTAATTAGAAATATGAAAGTAAAGTGCCCATATAGCCGGAGCTTATCCTGATTTCGGTATCGTGAAGTGGAACAGATGATTTTTACATCATCTCCTAGACAGAACGCTATTCTGTCGTAGGCTTACTTCCCTTGCAGATATGCCGGTATCCAATTGACCCCTGGGTGGGGAGAGGAAAATTGTGTAAAGTGTCATTCCCAAGGGCACAACACTGCCACCTTCCGGATTTGAATCCTGGACCCTTGGATTAGGAGTCCGACGCTCAAACCATTCGGCCACCAAGCCACATAGAAATATGGAAGCTAATGATATATTCATAATATTGGAATCAAACAGTGTTTTATGATATAACAAAGATTATATCAAACATGCATTATAAAAGAAAAAAATATCCAAATAGAAACCATTTTCTCAATTGGATATTTTTTTAAACTTCCATTTATTGAATTATTTGATTAATTATTGTGTATTAGTTTTTGTCATTCTTGTATTTTGAACGGTGTCAGAGCAAGGATTTTAAGTTAATTGGTTTGTTTGTTAAGCCTTTGCACATAATATTTCAGATCCTATTAACAAGTACCTAGAAAAAAATGCTTGGAGTCAGCCAACTCCGATACAAAGTCTTGGATGGCCCTTGTCGCTTTCAGGCAAAAATGTTGTGGGCATTGCACAGACTGGCTCAGGCAAGACACTTGCGGTAATACCTTCTCTCTATTGGAATTGTTGCAGTTTCATTTTTTTACACAATTTTCTCTGTATTTGAATTTATTTTGAAAATTAATTTCGATTCTTGGATGGGTCAGTGAATAGCTTCATCAGACTTTAGATAATGATTAATTGTATTAAACAATAGTTGCAGTTTCTTGCAGCTGGTTTTGTAATATCGATCTGTAATTTAATTTCATGATGTTATGTTGTAATTTGTAATTTTGAAAAGGAACATTGATTCATGATTGTGTTGGTGAGTTAAATTAATATGACAAGTTTTTGCAGAAAAAAAAGGCCATCTCTTGTTTCTGATCGTGTAATGTTGAGCTTAATTGAAGCAAAATAGGGATAAGATAAAGAAATTGTGTTGTATTTTTTGGTTACAATTATGTATATTTGTTTCTGTAACAGTTATATACGGTACTTGAAGTTTGACAAGAATGTATTATTTGCTTGCACTACAATCGTCACATACTATTGTTTTGAATTTTACAGTTCATTTTACCAGCACTGGTGCATATTAAACATCAAAGACAAGTGAAGAATGGAGAAGGACCAGTTGTAAGTATTCAGTTTTGTGCCTGTAAAATATTTTGTTCTTGTACCAAGTAAGGAGAGGCTCAGGAAAATATCTAGACTGTTTATGAATATGTTAATTTTTTTTATGAATGACTCTTAGCTTTTTTCTTTCTTGATGTTGCTTGAAAAAAAATGTAGAGTAAAATTTTACTTTTGCTAAGAAGTGAATAACTCCTCATTAGGTAGTTCAACTCGCCGAAACTCAAATATAGACTAGTAAAAGTAAAGTAAAATAAAGTTCCTTCAAGGCCATGTGGCCTATAGAGCCGGAGTTTATCCCGGTTTTGGTAGCATGAAGCAGAACAGATGAATTAACTTGATTTCCTAGACAGGACACTAGTCTGTCGTAGATTTACTTCTCCAGCAGAATCTGCAGGTACCCAATTCGCGCCTGGGTTGGGAGAAGAAAAAAGGTAGAAAGTGTCTTTCCCAAAGACATATGGTCATCTCCCGGATTCTAACCCTGGACCCTTGCATTAGGAGTCCAACACTCTAACCGTTCGGCCACTGCGTCACCTAAATATAGATTAGGCAGTAGGCAAATCGGAAGCATTGTTGAAATGGAAAGTCAGAGACTTGTCGAATGGGGAGATGGGATCCCTCATATTCACAATCTTTGGAACATGTTTTACAAGAATTTTTTTTAAGTTCCCGGTGGACTGCACTACTGTGTAAATATTATTATGTTGAATAAAGATTGTGGATTCTCTCACATTCACAATCTTTCAACAAGTTTCAGAAGCTTTGGTAAGTTCCTTGTACAGTATAATACATGACACTTATGAATAATAATATATTTACAATTACAATGAGAGAACATTTCTCCATTAAGTTTTGGTAATGATGGCTCTTGTGATACTGTAGTGTAGGTAAATATACCTGCGGAAAAAAACTTGTTAGTCATACTTTATCCCTTTGCCTTTCACTGGTAATTTAAATAAAAATTGCAGGGATAGCATTGCTGTCATGAGGTCATTGTGTTTTACATGTTGTACATGACATTTCACTTTTTCTGTCTTAACGGTTTAAAGGTTCTGGTGCTAGCACCCACACGGGAACTTGCTCAGCAGATCAAGAGTGTAGCAGTGGAGTATGGCAGGCTACTGGGCATCCAAGCGTGTACGGTCTTTGGGGGCCAGTCCAAATTGGTACAGGCCAGGCAGTTATCTCGAGGTTTGTATGGAGATTGTAAAGTTCTTTGTCTCCTCATGTGCTCGATGATTTTCCTTATTTTCCTTGTTTGGATCATTGCTTGTGTAGGCCTAACTATTTTTATGTAGCTTTTTTTTTTTTTACTGAAGGGTTAGGGGAGGTGGGGAATGTTTTAGTATTAAGTGAGCTGTTAGTTGAAATTTGTGTGTATCCATTTCGTCTGCTTCTCCTTTTAATTTTAATCACATTCCTAGCATAAAATGGCAAATCATTGATATAATTAAATCATAATTGGTTTCTTTTCACCACAACTATCAAAGAAATCTGTTTTCAAATGTTCACTCTTAATGGAAAATATTTTTCTTCCCTATCATAGATCGTGTTTTTAACTCTCTGAGGCCTATGGCCCCGCGACCATCTACACCAGTAGATTTTAGTAATTTTTTAAACAGAAAATCGTATAAATTTCACATTTCATGCCTGGTAAATGAATGTCGGCATATAAATAGTTTTAATCCAATTCTTTCCAATCCTTTTTTCAGAATAAAAAAATATTGAATTCTTCTGGAGATAATAATAATTGAAAAAGGTCATAGTTGGCGTTAGGCCTCAACGCAGTCATGGGCTAACTGAGTATATGTAATGCTAGGCCTCAGTGAGTTAATTTCCAACACACTGATAAGAAGAATAAACGCCTGTTCAAATCAGTTCATTAATTTCTCAGGTCCAGAGATAGTTGTAGCCACCCCTGGCCGGTTGTTGGATTTCTTGGAGATGGAAGTGACCAACCTTGACCGTACAACGTATGTGGTGTTAGACGAGGCTGACCGTATGCTGGACATGGGATTTGAGCCTCAGATCAGAAAAGTGCTCAGTCAAGTTCGGGTAAAGACGCATGATCTGTTTTGTTTGAGAAAAAGTTTTGTCAGCTTTTCGACAACTTTCTGGCAATTTTGTTGTTGTTGTCAATGCTATAATATTGTGGCTTGAGCATTAAAACTAATAAGCAAATACCTTTTCTGATTTGTTTTTTGTCCACTTTTTGATTACTTTTATTTATTTACACCCTGTGTATGATTTCTTGTTCTGCTCATTAAAATTGTAAGTAGCAACAACAGTGGACTGAGCATAATAGTACATGTGTTACATGTTTTAAAGTATTTCCGTTCCTGTTATCTCTCTCTCTCCTCTCTCTTTCCCTCTCTCTCTCTCTCTCTCTCTCTCTCTCTCTCTCTCTCTCTCTCTCTCTCTCTCTCTCTCTCTC
>JBDFRD010257542.1:0-11024 GCA_039654405.1 Bullina lineata
AGAGAGAGAGAGAGAGAGAGAGAGAGAGAGAGAGAGAGAGAGAGAGAGAGAGAGAGAGAGAGAGAGAGAGAGACTTGGGTGATAGAGGGAGGAAGAGATTTGGTAGAATGTCCTTTGATAGGAGGTAGAGGAGAAACATGTTGAATGATGGAGCGTGTTGTAGTGACTGACCATCCAGGCATGCAGGAGACTCAGACGCATGTAAGCACAGAGCTGTTATTACATTACAAAGTTGACATACTTTGACTTATGCCTCTTGATTCCTTCAGGAATATAGGGCTGCAACATTACAAAGTTAGATAAAAATAAAACCTTTAACCATTGCCTTCCAAGCCCACAGGCAGAAAAAACATTTTTCATTATTTTACCTGTCCAAAACTCTCATCTTTTCGCAAATTTCAGCTTTTTCTTCAACGTCAAACAGTCCCGGGACTTCGCCAGCGTTCAACAGACCATTCACGTCTTCCAGGAAAGACTCTTGTTTAATCTGAAGTAAGCATGGGCAGACAGCATGAAGAGGGTATGCCTGCACAATTCAATAGCATACTGTGGCTTTCAAAGGGATCACGTAAACATAAAGCCTTTCTGTCTCTGGGTATTCACAGATTGTCTTTGCTGTTCAGAGCGAGCTCTAGCAGTATGCTTTATGTTAAGTCTAAGCTTAAGATCTAATGGCCCTTGAAGCCATTACCCTTAAGGCATAAAATGCACTCAAGTGATCCTCAAGAGACGGGCTTTTTATGGTGCATGGATTGATCAATAAGGTTATTTTGTTGACCATGTTAATGAATTTGTAAAATTAAAAATTAAAGCTGTGCAGTAAATAGACAGTTTTTCCCCAACCCACTAGGAGCCGATTCAGCACAAGAATATTTCAGTGAGGAAGTAAACCCACTATATACAAGCGTTTTGTCCTGGAGGTGAAAAAGTGCCCCTTTGTTTTCCTTTCATTTTTTTGTCTGTTTTTTGCCCTTTCAATTTCCATTATGTAGTCCTCATCCACCGTAAATCCCTTTTTTTAAAAAAAATCTCAATGCCTTAACTCCTGAAGACAGAAATTTCAAGCATTGGTTTGTTTTTGTGTTTGCTTTGGAATAGGCTTTAATTATTTTGCCCATTTTGCATTGTCCAGGCTGTGATTTCGTAGGAAATCTTGTATCATCTGTTCCACTTCACACTACTGAAACCAGTTGCAGCTTTTTGCACTTTATAGATCTAGACCTTGAAGGAACTTTACTTTTGGCAATTGGATTCCACTTGATTTGAACCAGGGTCCTTTCAGTGGAGACACGCGTGTGATGAAGTCAAACTAAGTCTGTTTGCACCTACTTGTGTGTCCGAGAAGAGGAAGACACTGGGCATTGGAGCCTCCGTGGCCTTCTTGAGGATCCGTTTCAAGTCCTCCCGCCATTCCACTGATGTGTAGCTCTTAGAAATTTCCACCTGAAAACATGAGAGGTAATGATATTACAAAACTTTGGTTTGCATAACACATAAGTGCTATGCTTATTGTCGCTGTCATTGTTGCAACTGTTATTTTTGTTGTTGCTGCCGTTGTTACCATTGTAACATAGTAACATGGCATTTTGGTGCAGTTTTTTTGTAACAAAGTTAAAAGTCCTACCATCGTCACAATCGTTGCAGTCAGACAGCAGGTGAGAAATGGAAGCTGTGTTAAAGAAAGACACCTTGTCATGATGACAGTTTCTGTGGCCTGCTCCATCTTGTCAGTACTGAATGTTTGGCTGCATCACTAACATGTGTTCTTATTCTCCTCCTCTTCCTCTTCTTTTTCTTCTTTCTTCATAACCACAATACAGCGCTGATGACCACCATCACCACTACCACCACCACCACCATCACCACCACTACCAACAACAACATAACACCTGTCCCAAGCCGTGATTGTCACCTGGTAGACTTCATAGTCTGAGATGTAAGCCGCCAGGATGGTGAGCGATTGTCTCCCTGACCCGCCCACGCCCACCAAGAGGGCGTGGCTGCACGGCTGCTTGAGAATGCGTGCGATCCGAGACACATGCTCGATGGCAAATCTGAGAAGGGATTGGAGTTGAAGCTCAGTTTGGGAGTGCCTTTCCATTTGATTTTCAGTTTTGAGTTTTGAGTAGTAAAGTTAAGACTTCAACTTTGAGTTTCAGTTTGAGGTTGGTTATTTTTTCTATTTGAGTTTGAGAAGAGTGTGCCAGTACCCAATTCACACTTGGGTGAAGGAAAAATGGTGCAAAATGTTTCTATCAAGGACACAGCGTGGTAGCCCAGAGTTGAACCCGGACTCTCTTAATTGGGAGTCCAGCGCTTTAACCATTCGGCCGCTGCAGCACCACATATTAAATACTATTCATAAATCAATAAAAAAAAAAGAACAGAATAAGAGAACTGACATACCGGAAGAGTACAAGGTCCATAGGCTTCTTGCTCATCTGGTTGAACTCCCCGAGGAAAGACATGAGGATTTTCTGCACGTTGTCCAGGTCCCTGGCCTCCACGTACATCCTTTCATCCGAGGATGGGTCGGAAAAGTCGCAGTAAATCAGAGATCTCAGGTTGTCCTCCGTGATCTCCCCATTGCTTTCTTCATCCAGGTGACTGAGAAGTTCATAGAAGTCTTCAAAAAGCTCCTCCTCGATGGTCCTGCGGCAGCAGTCGAATAGCCAGGTCCGGTCATCGGCATCAATAAGGCGGTCTCCAAATACGCGAAATACCTGGAATTTGGCGAGAGAAAAAAGGGAAAGGTGTGATTTGAAAAATACAATGAGCTCTTGTTGTCGTTGTTGTTGATGATAATGATCTTCTTGTTGTTGTTGCTGCTGCTGCTGCTGTTGTTACTGATTGCGTTCTTATTGTTCTTACTACTGGCGATATTGCTGTAAAACACAGTTTTACAAATATTAATGGCAATAGCAACTTGTACACATTTTCGTTGTCTTGTTTAAATCACTTTCGTACAGCTCATGCCGAGAAAAGGAAGTGTTAGGTCCGGAGACATTGTGAAGAACTCCTGTCAAGTGAGATGGTTATGGTCTTCTTTTGGTTTTTCTTTAAAAGCATTCACATCGTTTTTCATTGTACAATTTGAACTACTTGCTTTATTAGTTATTATTAGGCCTTACTTCTCATTGACCGTGATTACTTTATTTACTAAGACAGCAAAGACAATACAACTTAATGAAGAAGAATGAAGTAGACGAATGGTGAAGGCAAGCTGAGAAATGCAAAGGGGGTTATACAATTAATGATAGCTGTTTCAAAGTGATCAATACAAAAATGAACTGATACACACTCATTGATGATGTAGTTTTTGCAATACTCTTTCGCTTTCCATTAATTTTCTTTTCTATTGCTTGTTTCCCTTCCTATTTCTATTAGTCCTAGTCCTTTTTTACTAAATCCTCTTCCGTTGGTTGTGTGCATTATCCTCAAATACAGAAATGCCGAGCACTGGTTTGTTTTTGTGTTGTCCAGTTTGGGACAGTTATCACTAATGGTTGGCTCACTTTCAAATGAATGAGTACGACTTGAACAGCTTGTGCCATGCAGTAGCAATCTATGAACAAATAGTTTGCTAGCCTCCTACCTACTGTGTGTGACCACTAAACAGTAACAAATGTCTTTAAACTAGTGTTTTCATTTTATACATAGAAAAAAAATCACATTTTTCCAATAAAGCATACACCTGTGCCTCCTGCTGTCTAGTGACTCGTGTACTTGGGCAATCTTTGACCAGGTCCGTGTGTGAACGAGGTGACGCAAGTGCTCCAAACATTCTTCATCGCTTGCTAACCACAACAGTTCATTTTAAACCCCGCTATGAAAGCAATCACTAACAAAATCCAAACAGCACTTACGTATAAGACACCAACATGTTTTGTAACAAGTTAATGACATTGTAAAGAGAATAAAATAACTGAATGGAGTGAAGCGTTACACTAACCTCGTGAAGCCACAGCCTTTTTACTGCAGGCGGATTTGGGGCAGTCAGCGGCGTACACAAGAGGGTGCCCTGTTGTTGTTTTGTTTTGTTGTTTTTTTTGGGGGGGAGGGAGGTTACAGATGAATGTGTATTACTGTTACTAGGGCTTGTTTTAAAATATTTTTGTTCCTTGGTTTTACTGACCTCGACTGGTTGGACATGAAACAGGTCTTCCAATTGTTCTCTTCTTTTTTTAGCAGACTGATACAGTTCATAGGACAAGCTCATCAAACACAGTGGTCACAGAAGTAACAGCATTCCTCCACACTTTCTGCTGCTGCTCCCTCTACTCCTGGTACTACTAACTACTTACTACTACTGCTATGACTTCTACCATTACCACCATTTATACCACAAAGACCACCGCTAATACCACCACCACCACCTCCTCCTCACAGCTATAGTACCACTATAAATCGTCCTGCTTTACCCCCTCCCCCCCTAACACCCACTCCCTATCCTAGTCCCATCAAGCACACCTGGATGACTCTGCTGAAATCTCTCAGGTTGAACAGGTAGTGGCTCTTTGCCGGCGTGGGAAGAAGGCAGCCCATGGATTCTTTATAAACTCGCAGTGTCCCCGCCACGATCTGAGCAACACATGTGTTGAACCGGCCAGGGAACTCACTGTGGAGCAGGGGAACAGGGGGGAGAGACCAGAGTGAGTGAACAAATAATGAAGTTAGAATAATGTCTTTGAGTGCTCAGCTGTCCAAGGTAAGTGAAGGGTGACGTGTAATCATTTCGTTTTCGATGAGTGAAGATTTAAGTCTCTAGTGATTGGTTATCTCTATTTGGTTGAAAATTGAACCGTTTATGAATTGAAGAAGGTTGCTTTTATGATGGGTTGTTTTTTTTTATGCATTCACGCTTAGGCTCGGCACATACCGCAACAGGTAATAAAGTTATTTTAACATCCACGCTGTCTTCTTAAAACCAATCCTATAATAGGACTACTTACACTTCATCTGTCAAAATAAAAAAGAAAGAAAAGAAAAAAAAAGCAACACAAGTTCCTTACTACAACTTGAAGTGCCACTTGGTGATTTGAGTGAAGATAGTGATCATTGTGTCATCGTCAAACATGTTTATAGACAAAGTGTTCAGATGGCGCAGGAATCTTGGACTAATGAAGTTTCTGCCCCCACCTGTGGATGGAGATGGAAATGTAGAAGCACCAATGCATGGATGCAGGATGCTGTCAGTAAAAAGCCTTGAGGGTAGTGGCAGAACTTTTAAAAAGCCTGCAAAACCTTACCAGTCATTACAAAGTACGGTTTCGTAGAAATTTCTGGCAACAAATTTTTAGCGTAGTCAATTGATGATGATGATGATGATGATGATGATGATGATTTCTTTGTTTAGCATCGGCAGGTGTGTAAATGGAAGATGAACAAATTCTCTGAAAAAATATCTCCTGACGTTCAAGGGCCTAGCTTGGTGATAGGCCTTGGCTATTTTCATGGGTCAGAGAATTTTTCTTTGAATCCTCGGAAATTCTAGGACTAGCGATAGTGAAGAAACCAAGGCGTCAGACAATTTGTCTATGAAAATTCGTCCTATGAAAAAAGCACATCTATGTCGTGACAATAGTATCGTGTGCTGTGGGAGTAACTCTTTGTAGTAATTTGTCTGTTTCAATTTAGTGCTGCTGCAAATTATTATTATTATAAGTGAATGAAGAAAAGGAAAAACAATACAATACATTACAAAAACCCAACTAGTAAAATCTCTGAAGTCAGAGAAAATCTGAAAGATTTACACCCCTGCATCGGTTTTCCAGTCTTGTTGTTGTCAGGTCTGATATCGCCGACGGGCAGTCAATTGGTGGCCATCTTGCACCCTTATAGTCTCTATCTGCCTTACAGAAAAAAAACAAACAACAAACAAACTACAGCACGGCCTCACCAGGAGGGCCCATGGCCCCGATGAACATCATGTCGATGAGCTTCATGTGGCTGGTGTCGCTAAGGTCAAACCAGTTCCAGTGGTCCAGCCACTGACGCAGCAGTTCTATTGGCGGCTGGGCACCCCACTGCTCAGGCATGGGCATGTTCAGGTCGTCCACGAACACGATCTGAGTGAGGGGGTGATAAGGTGGATGATGACAAGGAGGACAACGAAGAGGATGAGGATGATGGTGGTGATGTAATGATAATAATGATGATGGGAATGATGACAATGAGATGGTAATGGTGGTGGTGGTGATAATAATATTGGTGATGATGATAACGACCATGACCATGGTGATGATGCTGGTAATGATGCTTGTGGTCGTGGTAGTGATCATGATTATGGTGATGAGGAAAAGGAGGTTCAGGTCCAGGATTTTGATGAGGATGATGATGATGATGACGATGACCTGGAGCAAGGACTGACCGCCTTCTTCTGTGGAGGTGGGCCATACACCCCCTTGCGCCGCTTGTCCAGTTTGGACATGATCATGCTCTGTGTCTGTGTGGAGCTGGTCTGGGCCGAGAAGTTGATGATGTTTGCCTTGAACTTGAGTTTGTCCAGCTTCTTCAGGAGGAAGTTCTGAAACAGAACAGGCTTCACAATGGAACTACCAGGGACGTTGGAATGAAAAATATCTCTCTGTCTGTCTCTGCCTCTCTCTCCCCCTCTGTCTCAAATCAGATCAGAACAGAACATGTGCACCCCCATTACCATAGCCTTCTACCACCCCAAAATTCTTGTCTCTGGTGTGGCCAAAAATAACACTTCAGCTCCAGAACACACCTACATCGTAAACTGAACCTGGTTGAGAGGGATTTGAACTCACGGTAACGTAAGCGCTCTTGCCAGTGCCCGTGGGTCCGACAATAAGGTAGTGAATGCTGTGGGGTGTCAGCATCTCCATGAGGGTGGTGTAGCGCACGGTGTCCACTGTAGGCACGATGATTTCGTTGAAGACGGCGTCGTTAGCGATGGGAGGCACGTTGATAAGCTCGTCCGACCACTTGCCCCATCGGCCGCATGTCTGAAGGAGGAAGAGACTCGGTCATCTTCACTGTAATTATTTATGTCGTCATCGTTATCATCATCATCACCATCAAAAAGAACAATCCTGACTCTGGCTATGCTATGGTTTATCAGTCGATGTACATATCACAACAGAAATGCTGTATTGCAAAGTTTATGCAGTGATGGACAAGGATGGGAAAGAAACAAAAATGTGCAGGACTAGGAGGAGAGGAAAAAGGTACAAGGAAGGAGAAAGGTGAAGATGAGAGAGGAAGGAGCACGGTAAGAAGCAGGATGAGAAAGCGAGAGCTGAGGATAAAGACAAATGAAACAAAAGGAGAAAGATATGCAAAAAGAAATTGAATTCATGTCCATAATTTCCAAAAAGCTTAAGATATAAATACAAGAACCGCGCTATGAAACTACGTCAATGTCACTTATATAAGATAGAAGATAGAAAAATAATCTAAAGCCCACAAGTCTTACTGCAAGCGGCGTGCCCTGTCGGATTGTTCAGTCCAGGAGAAATGTACCAGAAAAATCCAGCATAAATAATCAGAATACCTTTCCACCGATGTACCTGGTAGGCTGCTTTCCTATGTTCCACCTTAACTATATTCATACCCACCTATCTATCTACTACCAACCAACCTACCTGCTTGCCTGCCAACTTACTTAACTACCTACCTACCTACTTACCTGCCTGTCTTCATACCTACATACTTACCTACCTGCCAACTTATTTACTTACCTACCTACTTTCTTCCCTTCCTCACTCACTCACTGTCTTCCCTCCCAACCAACATACCTACCCATTCACCGACCTACCTACTCACCCACCTTCTTTTCAGTTGGTTCCTTCTCAGTGGCCAGCAGTTCCTTGAGATCCTCTGAGAACAAGTCTTCTCCTTCGTCCTCGGCATCAGCCTTTTTCTTTGCCTTGGGTCGTTCAAATTTCTGAGACATCACCGAGGCAGAGAGATACAAGAATTCAGACTTTAGCTGATTATTCAGCTTTACCGAATAACTACAGGTTCTCATTCCGAATCTAACCCTCTAACTATTCCCAAAATCTTCAGCAATTAAGGGAAGAATAAATGAAGGTAATGCCTAATATGGGTTAGGGTTTGGGAAGGATTGCGAAGCTTGCTTCAGATAGGGACTGTTGGTGCTCTCTGTTACCGGACTTATGTGCTCACACAGCATGATGAGGACTATATATATAAAAGAGAAAAAAAGCCTCTTCAAAATTCCTTTGGGCTAAAACTGAACAAGTGAAGTTTAGATGTAGGTCTTACCTCCTTCAGGAACTGATAGTCATAGATAAGGCCATCTGTGGGGAACGGTAGAAGGTAAGGTGGGTCCGGGGCCCCAACGACTGCGACAAAGGCGAGACCAGACCTGGTTTGTGCTGACATCGGGCCCTGACATCCGAGTTGTGATGAATGATGTAGGCATCATTTGAACAGGATGTAAGGCGTTGGGATAATTGTAGTATGAATATAGTTTGTTTGCGGAAGAGATTGTGGAATTAAGTAAAGGGATAGATAGACAGACAGATAAATAGATAGACAGACAGACAGACAGGAGATAGACAGACATGCCAACCCCATTTGGGGCTTGGAGTAATCACAAGCTGAACTTGAACTCGCAATAAAATGAGTACCCAAAAGAGTAACGCCAGAGAAAGAAAAAAGCAAGGGCAATGAGATTTAAAATCATATATCCTCACTGTAATTTGGCCGTATCTGCCCGTAAACCGTAAGTTCAAACAGCTCACTGTAATTTCTTATGGCGAACACATAAAGTTGGCATATCTGGATAGATAGACAGATATATAGATAGATAGATAGATAGATAGATTGATAGATAAATAGATAGATAGATAGATAGATAGATAGATATACACACACAAGCAGACAGATACATTATGTACGTACAGACATACAGCCAGCCGGACAAATAGGCGGACAGTCAGCCATTAAATCAGCCAACAAGCCATTCAGTCAGTCGGCCATTAAGTCAACCAGTCAGTAAGTCAGCCAGTACATCAGCCATTCAGCTAGTAAATCAGTGAGTCAGCCAGTCAGACTATACCGCGGCGTGGCCGAGACTTACAGCAATGAGTTCTCGCACTAGGGCGTCGAATCTTCTCCTCCCTGCCTGGTCACATGTGCCCCCTACCGACCACGTAAAGGCGAAGAAAAAGATGCACTGGGAGGTTGGAAACAAATCAACGTGTCAGACACGATTCACGTTTGTCAGATTCTAGATTAGTCAGTCTAGTCTGAGTTGATATAAAGAATCTTCTTCTTCTGAGGGTATTTTAATTTTTTATTGTGTTATCAATGCTTCTGAATTTACCAGCATTTTGTGAGCATTTACCGTGCGTATTATTTCATTCTCATGTTGTTTTTTTTGGTTGTTATAACATAATTACTTTCTTACAGTGTTTGTTTCTGTATTGTAAAGTGCATGACATTGTCACTGGTGCTAAGTGCTCAGTAAATGAAGTCTATTGTCGATATTATTCTTCCTGTTATTATAATTTATTATTATCATTGGTTTGTTTCATGTACCCCCTGAATATAGTAATATTGATGCATCTGGTATGTATTTGAATTGTTAATTCAACATGGATTTTCTTTATACTAGACTTTGTTAGTCACTCGCCTTTTTACTATTCAGCTTCATATGAACCCCTTTGATTGCAGACAACAGAACATAAAAGGCACAAGGGGGGGCAAAAGTGTGTGTACGTAGGAGTTACCTCTATCCACATAGTGATCTCCTTGTCCTCTAGCTGTGTGATCTGGCTTTCGTTGTAGAACTCGTCCATGTTGGTGTCCATCAGGTGCATGAGGGAGAACACCAAGTTGTGATCTGAGGTGGGCGATAGCTCCTGGGATAAGGATTAAACACGTGAATGAGAAACATAATAAGGAGCCTTCCATCAGTGCCTTCACTGCAGGTGTTGGTTGCAAACAGCTAGAGTGTATTGTACTGTTATAGTGTGGAGAAATGAAGAAATTGTGTACATTTACAAACTATAGTACTCAGGTGTAGCTTTCGCTGTGAGATTGTTAAAGAAAAAAATGTATTTTTTATTTATTTAAATGCACTTTCTTCAACCCAGGCTGTCTTCACATCTGTCTTGTATGCTTGAAGACCAGTCTGACAAACACAAAAGCTTTGGAAAAGACAGATTGGCTCATGTAGGTCTTACTAACATTGACAGCAGAGAAATTCAGTAATTACAATGAAATTACCTAAGCAAACCTATAGTGACAAGGTTCAGTGAAATCTACCAGTAACATTATTGATCTTAGCTCATCCCACAAATTCCCAAAGTTACTGACTTTGACGCCCGCCTTGTGTATAAGAGATAGACCCGAGTCCACAAAACGTTCGAAGAGATTGTTGACCAGTGTCCGCATGCTCTCCAGGAAGATGCCTGGCTTGGCGGCCAGCCAGGATTTGACCAGCGGTCTCCAGCCCAAGGTGGAAGGCTCCATGTAGATCATACCGCAGCGAGAAACCTGGCAGGAGGCAGGGCTCATATTATTTTATTGTTTGAGGTGGATGAGGGGAGGACGGGGGTTTGTTTTCATTGTAGAAACTTGTGTTGTTACTGCTTGTGGGATCACCGTCGTCATCACCGTCACCATCTTGCTGATCCCATGACTGAAGCCGTTGTTAGACTGCAGAATCAACAACAAAAGCGGCAGCAACAACAACAACAGCATTAGCAGTAGAAGAGCAGCAACAACAATAGCAGTGACAACAATAGACAAAAAACAACGATTCTAAATCTGCAATGAACCCCCCAGACATCAACTCAGAAAGACGCTGCCCCCCACACACATCCATATCCGCACACATGCACATAAATAAATAAATATCTATTATAAAAAAAATAGGCTTATTTTCTGTTGCAGCTACAGACTTTATTACTCAACCGATTTTTATCGTTGATAGCTCAAAAAATTCGTCTCAATCTGAATTACATTCCAGGATAGTATAATAATTACAATAATGAAATGCCTGTGTGTAATAAGGCATGCCATTT
>JBDFRD010257653.1:0-11022 GCA_039654405.1 Bullina lineata
CTGGGCACTTGTTTGTGCTCAGAATGAGGAAATTACTACTCCCGCGAAAAGTTTGCACGCACTATTTTTAAATCAGATGGTCAGATAACTCTAATAGGTTCGTTTGGCTAGCCAAAACAGGCAAATCTTGTACGACGAAAAATGACCGAAACGAAACAAGATGATAATTGCCCATCGTTTTGAAAACTCTGTTACGATATTTGTAACAAAAACCACGTTTTTGCATTGATCTTTGAATGAGAATAAAGGGGATGTCAGAAAAAACTAAAATCTGGCTTTTATTTGGGAGAAAATTAGTTCTAACTTAAGGTCTACTTTTGACCGAGTCTTCGTCGTACAAGATCGATACTTTGGACTTCTACAAACACACGATAAATAGATCAATACGTCAGAAGTCTTTTTCTCACACGTTTTTCAACTCTAATTGCACCTGGAAATAGTTCTGGTGGGTTAAAAAACCTGTCGACTTGAACAGAACAAGGCATTGGATTTGGTGTGTGTGAAAAGTGACAAACAGAAGATAGGAAAAAGACAACTTTTGCACCTAATTTTTATTTTTTCTAAACAAAAATGAAAAGCAAGACAACTCAGCTTATTATCATTATGTCTTCTGGTTTTCTTCTTTATTTTCATACCAAAATCAAAAACATGCGTTTAAACATTGTTTCTAGTGAAGCTGTCCAAGACACTCCCCTTTGCATGGACTCACCTTTTGAGAATGCCTCATATACATAATACAGTGATCTCTGCCTAAGAGCACGATCCGCCTTAGAACCCGCCATTCTCGTGAAACAGAATTATTCCAATATAATTTGTCTGCCTAAGAGCCCGTTTTCAACTTTAAAAAAATCCGCCTAAAAACACAAGTCTTCTTACCCAACTGATTTTTTTTTTTCAAGCAGACGCTGCCTAAATTGCAAGAAACACTGTTTGCCGCCCTGCCTTTGTTCTAGAGTTAGCCCGTAGCTGTGGTGGAAAGCAAAGCCGCGTTCTCTCTATTAATGTGTTAGTGCGGCGAGAAATAAGGGCTATTATGGTATGCATGATTTATCCACCTAAGAGCCCGATCCGGCTAAGAACACGGTAATCGTGTCTCCTGTAGGGCTGAGACGGAGACTACTGTATTAATTTCCTCCAATGCAAGAGGAATGAGGAAATAGTATGTTCACACCTAATCCTCTCCATCCCTCGCCCCCTGCTCCTGTAGAACATAATGGAAATAATAAAATGCTACTCTTATAGCTTTAAGTTTGATGGCATAAAGATTATTTCTTTGAATGGTACAATAAGTCTGTATTTTTAACTCTAGTTTTTAAAGTGAAGAGAACAACAGGGCTATTTTGTGCAGAAAATATCTAATACCTTCTTGAAAGTTTTGCTAGACGCAATTACATTATTTTTGTATGTGTTTGCGGGGCGGGGGTGGTGTATTCGTGAGTACGGCTGTTTTATAGCTTGTTGTTCACTATGCACAATATTCCATATCAGGACCGCATTGTTGAGATGACACTGGACAAAGAATATGACGTGGCTGTACAGGCTATCAGACTAGTGATCCATGTTTTGAAGTAAGTCCTTGTTACATTTTTATTTTCCTCCATCAGATGTGGGGTTTTTTTTAGGGGTGAGGGAGCCTTTTTTTTGTTTGTATCTTAGGTATGGTGCGGATTAATTTAAAAATTTTTTTCAAATTCATGTAAGCTAGCCAGGTACTGTCTCCTTAATAATAAAGAGGAATAGTGAATAGGATGGGAGTCTGAAAAATTGTAGCTGATTTGTACAGAACTTATTTGCTCTCATCCTAATCATCGGTGTTCTGTTAACCGACCTTGTCTTGCTGTGAATCCTCCAGGTACAGTGAGAATGTGCTCTCAGACAAAGATTGTGAGAATGTGTACGAGCTAGTCTACTCCTCTCAGCGCCATGTAGCACAGGCAGCCGGTGACTTCCTCAATCATAAACTCTTCAAGAGAGATGATGAGGCCCCGACTGTTAGATCAGCCAAGGGAAAGAAGCGTAGCCCTAACACACCGCTGGTCCGTGATTTGGTTCAGTTCTTTATTGAGAGTGAAGTGAGTGTATGAATTTATTCTATCTTTATCCTTTTACTTAATTTTCTCCTCATGAATTTAATCTTATCTTTATCCTTGTTCTCCTTCAGTCTGCCTTTTTTTCCCCTATGGGGTCTGATGTAATTTCTTTCTTTCAAAATAGCCTGTAATGTACATGAGTAGGTCTATGCTAAGTATATATCGATGCTTTAGATAATGATCTGTGAAATTGTGCATGGAAATATGTTTGTGGGGTTATATATTGTTTTGTGGCGCACTGAGCAGTCCGTATTCTTCTTGTATCTAACATCTTGGTTTTTAGCTATTGGTGATCACTAGTGTTTGTAAATTTAAAAGGATGCCTTTGAGGCCCACAGCGTATCCCGGTTTCGGTAGTGTGAAACAGAACTGATGATTTTTACATCCTCTCCAAGACAGGACACTAGTCTGTTGTAAGTTTACTTCCAGTGCAAAACGCTCAATTCACACATGTGTGGGGAGAGTAAAAATGGTGTAAAGTGTTTTTCACATGGACACATGGTTGTCCAGAGTTGAAATAGGACCCTTGGTCTGAGAGTCCAATGCTGTAACCATTTGGCCACCAGCCACAGTTTGATGGGTGTTTATAATTGTGTCTGGTTTTGTGGTCTATTGATAAAAAAGGTGACACAATATTCACGCAAGTTAAATGGCTGGTGCACATTTTTGGTGGTGTAAATCTGTTACTGCTGTTGTTTAACCTAGATATCTCCTTTTACTTGGTTTAAGTGCATAAAATGTACCCCTTATTTATAAAAAACTCTAATGCTTGAATCCAGCTTCACGAGCATGCTGCCTACCTGGTGGACAGTTTGTGGGACATCAATGACATGATCAAGGACTGGGAATGCATGACTGACCTGCTGCTAGAGGAACCAGGCAAAGGGGAAGAGGGTGAGAACACAAATTATCTGTTTGTGTGTATTGCTGTCATGCTGTTTAGGGACAGTGGTCGTCTTTAGAAAATGTTCAACTTAAGATAAAAACTAAAATTTGCGAGAGGATTGACCCGTTTACTCCCAAGTGTGTTAGGCATGATCAGATATTTTTTCGGTAATAAGTAGATAAATCAGTATTCTTTAGTTTTATTTTTATTTTTTGGGGGGTCTCACTACAAAGAATGGAACAAAATGTCTGTCTTTGTAGTAAGTTGAATATTCAATGACCTGTGGTGTTCAGCTGTCATGTATCAATTCTATGACATGGCATGAAGTGCTGTCTTCTCTTGAAATGTGTTTTATGTTCGTGAGAATAACTCATTATTCTCTGGTCCAGCTCTGGACAATCGCCAGGAGACAAGTCTGATAGAGATCATGGTGTGCTGTGTCAAGCAGGCAGCCACTGGGGAGAGCCCTGTGGGGAGGGGCCCAAACAGGAAGGTGAGCATGCTTTGTGTGTAAAATTACTGGTGGGGATGTAAGCAATTCAGTTTCTTTGGTTTGTTTAGAAAAAATCCAGTTCTTTACATTTTAAGTATTGGAAATAAAGAGCTCAGAGGTCCAGTGTGTACGTTAAAGATCCCTTGACAGTTTAAAATCGTACAAGAGTAAACATGTGGTGCTGTCTGGGCGAAATTTCAAAATTCTACCCATGAATGTCTCACTCTCTATTGGATTGCAGGTCAGACTAGTTCCAAACATATTGACCATTGTCTTTCCTTTGGAATTAAACTAGTATGGCCAAGAGAGGAACAGCGCCTCTAGGCAAAGTGTTGTTTCTAAGAGGCTTCCCAGGTAAAGCAGCACTGTAGCAGCTGCTTCGATCGTTTGTGAAAAACCAAAAGAGCCATACATGCATTGGGAGAATGAATACAACCATTGTTATGTCTGTTTTGGTGACGATTTGACTTTGACAAAAATGCACATGTTGATCACTCTTTAGCCCCAACACCGCAAGGATTTCATGCAGATGCCGTCTTTTTGTTTTTTTCACTGGACTGGCAATCTGAGCAACCGTAAAAAAAACAAAACAAAGAAGACTGCAAGGATTCTAGGCAGCTTTCACAATCTAAAATAACAGTGCCACTTGTGTTTCAGATGTCAGCAAAAGAACACAAGCAAGTGAGTGAGGACAAGCAGAAGTTGACAGAGCATTTCATTGTAACTCTACCCCAGCTGCTGTTGAAGGTACATGAAGAAAAATATCTAAGTACAAATTATTTTTTTAGAAAATAAGCATAACCTACAAATTAGGTTATGGTATAATTCTGTGGGAATTTTTGAAAGTGGGTGTTTTCTTATAAAGATGATGAAAATCATCAGCATATGATCCTGTGTCAGTTATGTAATAGGCTGGGAATGGAGTAATGCTCCATGTGAGGCACAATCACCTTTATGTGAAATATAACTTCAGCATGGGTGGTATTTGCTTGCTAGTTTTGAAAAAAATAAAGAAAAAGAAAATAGAAGACATGTAGCTGTATTATCACTTGTGTTGTTTCCCCCCACAGTATCTGATGGACCCCGAGAAAGTGGGCAATCTGCTACAGATCCCTCTCTACTTTGATCTTGACATCTACACTTCTGGCCGACAAGAGAAGGTGGGAGCAATATGGCAAAAAAAATGATGACTTTTGTAAATTGATCTGCTGTTATACATAGATGAAACAAGAAATTGTTTCCTGCCCTTAACAAATCTAAATATTTGAGTGTTTCACACTGAGATATCAGTTTGACTCTTATTCCTCATCCATTAAATAAACTAGCTAATGATTTATGGTCTTAAGAAATTTTGAAAGAAATATTGCTCCAGCTTGTTAGAACACGTGAACTCAACTGGGAATATTATCATGTCTGATTGATACCGCACTACCATTAGTAATTGTTTTGTACATGGTTTAAAACTTATGAAATAGAAGTATCGGGAACATTTAGAAATTATTTTCTTTTCCATGGGCTTTTTGTAAATATCCATTTGTATCCCCAGAACCTGGAGCTTTTGCTACGATATATAAATGACATCGTCGAAAAACACACAGGGTCTGAGGTAAGTTTTTAGCTGTGAAAAGTACTCTCTTCTGTTCTTATTTTGTAAATTCTACTTTGCTTTAATAATCATTCTACCCTCCCCTCCTTTGCAGTGAAAAACTAAAACAACTGTCTTGGTATGTGTTACTTTTATAGATGGTTGTGTTGGTGAAAATATGAAAGGAACTAAAACCAATATGTAACACCTTCCAGATGTGGTCGACGGTGCCTCATACATCCTCAGTTCCTGACGTCTGAGGTTCTTCCTCTTTGTTGCAGGTTCTTGAAGCTTGTTCCAAGTGCCTGGAGTGTTTGTGCAATGAAGAGTTTGCCATCGCGGCCAAGTGTGAAGTGAGCAAGAAGACATTGGTGGATGCACTAGTACACAAGTTTAAGTTGGCCAATCAGGATTACTTCACAGAGGTAGCGTTTACAGGGTCTCTGTGCTCTGTTTTTGGGATTGGACCTTGGTTTATATAAGGAATAACCACCATAGTAACTTTAGATAGTTAATTGTGTTTGTGAGGATACCACGATCCCTGCAAGTCTGACAATTAAGTAACCCTAAATAAATCACAGACTAAAGTACTATGACTTGCAACAATAAAGATTTTCCAAAGTTTTCTCCAAAGATGAAGAGGGGTGAATTTTTGCAAAACATTTTCTTGATTCTGCCCCTGAATTATTTTATTACTCACCCCAACTCTACCTTTCGGTGTACGAGTAATTATTTTATACGACATTCAATTCAGAAATGGTTGTACACGAAAGATTCATGTACAGAATTGATCTTGGCATAACAAGATGAAGCATATATATGTTATAACTTTGCAGAAGGAAAGTTGGAATGTACACCTGTGTATAGTGTTAGCACCATGAAATATGTACTCATATGAGATAAGCAAATAAAGTTTCTTTATCTCAACAAAATGTATTGGTAATGTTCTGAAAGTATGTGATACATATTATATTTATTGCAGGGAGACATTCCTGATGATGATGAAATATTTGCTCTTCTGGCCAGTCTGAAAAGGATCTATGCCTTTTATGCGTGAGTAGTTTTCCTTGAACTCCAAAGCAGTTTGATGAATACTCAGTTATAAAAGTTCTGTTTAAGTGTAGAGGTTAGGCGTCAGCTTTGTCTGATGTTTTTGTCATTATATAAAAGCAGCAAACCTATATGAATTTATATAATATATTTTTGTAACTCCTTTCTTTCCATTCTTTCTTTCTTTTTTTTTTTTTTCTTCTTCTTCTTCTTTTCCCCATGGGTATTTTCTGCACCCTGAAAACTTAATAGTTACCCTGTTGTAATCTGTAACTTTTTACACTTATTGTTGCGCTTCCTTTTGAAACTACTTTCTTTTATTACTTCAGTTGTCATGACCTTACCAACTGGGAACTGTGGGATGACTTGTTCCTCGTGGTAAAATCTGCTCGCGATAAAGTGGACATTCCAGAAGATGTGAGTGGTATCATCTGAAGATGCTAGTGATTCTCTTCATATTTAACGTTGTCTTTTTTGACATGTCAAGATACTCCCTTCTTATTATATTGGATACTATTTGACACTGCAATCACAAGATTGATTCATTGTTCTGAGTGCAAGGAGTGGATGAATATATGAACAAATTTTTCTCATCACTCAAATGTATAAATTTTAAGGTTAAGTAAATGCTAAGATCACCGCTGAAAAAAAGAGACACGTGTCTTATCATTCATTTAAGAAATTCATTGATTTGTATATATTTTTTTTTTATCGGATAAGATTGTGGGGTATTCAGTAATGACAAAATTATAAAACTTTTTTCAAGGACCTATAATTCACTCAAAATTCAGAATATATTTCATTGTTGTAAGTAATTTTGCTTTGTTCAATGATTCATTCTGATATGTGCTGTCAATAATAATTGTTTACTTTATTTTCCCTTTGTACAGATTATTGTGAAATCCATCCAAGCGTGTTCAATGGCTGTTCTCTTCTACTTGAGAAGAGTAGATGAAACCAAGCCACGACCTGTGAGTATAGGCATATTTGCTGAATCCTGGGTTGGTTGTATCATTTATGAGATTCAAATCCATTATTATCAGTGTATTCATCATTGCCCCTCATCCTTATCAAGGTATCGGCCACACACAAGGGATTTCCACTTCAATTTGTCCTGGGATAACTTTGCCAATTCTGACCATATTTGTCCTGTTCCTTCCTTGTCTCTCTCTTATGAGTGTATTGGCTGCATCTAATTTTTTTCCTCTTGTTTGTATTATTCATTTGTTTTTTAACTTTCACTCTTTCAATACAGCATCTGGTTTGATGCAAGTTTTGAGAAATCATTGTTAAAAGTACTTAATTGGTATGAAATATCTTTATTCATTTTTAGTATTCTAATTTTTTTTTTATAAGTTCAAGTGTCTGTGAAGTTCACGTCAAAACTTTGCTGGAATAATCTTTTCTGAAGCTTGTGAATTATCTCTTGGAAATTCCAGCATTACAATTTAACACCCATTGGCTGCTCATTTACAGGATGAAATGAAGAGAGTGAGGAAGAAATTGTCGCACCTGATGCAATGTTGTCATGAACTTATGTTCCACAAATGCAGCAAAGTCATGGAAGAGGTATGTGCTTCTTTGTATAACACAGTCTCATGGGCTTCCTTTGATGACAGATTGAAACAAGGAAATATGTAGATTTGTATTGATCTTGTAAAACTAATTTATCTTTAAGCTGATGTTACTCTCCTTTCACAGTACCAAGTATAGATAAAAGAAAAATGTGTAATTATATTAATATATTAGAATATAGATAACTGTGTGGTCAAGGAATCATACGCGAGTAACAGGTCCCTACTTTCTAGTAAATTGTGAATATTCTGTGAAACATAATAAATAATATATCATGGAAGATGCAGTATGTTTTCTCTCTTAACTCCTTTGCTTGTTACACATGACTGTATTCCCATTCCCAGGCATATGTGACGATTTGCGACCTCCTGATTGTGTTCAGCCCCCAGCTTGGGGAGAGTAATCCACTGATGAAGCCTGTGGTGTATGACGTGGAGCCTAAACTGACCACACATCTCAGTGACTTCCTGATGGCCAAGGTGTTTGTGGAGGATGATGATGGTAAGTGGGTGGGTGACAGGACAATGAAAGAATTAGAAACTATTGAGAAACTGAAAAGGTGTAAGAAATAGCAAATATTGGCTGAAAAGTTGACAAAAAAGATTGTGGGTTCAAGGAATGTTATATAAAATGTGAGGGAAATGCTTTGTTAAAATCAAAAAGGAATAGCAACAGGTTAAATTGCAACTCTAATCAAATTAATAAAAAAAAATAGCCATCTCTCGTATTTGATATGCCCTTGAATGCTGACAAGTAATGATCCTTTTGTTGAACAAAAGACAGATTAATGCTTTTTCTTCGTTTAATCTCATAGCCGAGTCGCAGAAAGTACTGATGAAGATGACAAGTTCCCATAATTATATTGCTTCAGTGCCTGTATTTATTTATTTGTTGTTGTTGCTGTCTATAGATCTGTATTTTTGTGCTTTGGCAAATGCATGCATTTGAAAATTTGAGATGTTTAATACCCCTCTAAAGCCCTGGAATCCATAGGCCAGTTTGTCATTATTCTGTTGCTTGTACCATCTCAGAGGACCTTGATGAAAATGTAAAGATTGAGGAACTTCATAAAAGGAGGAATTTCCTTGCCTGCTTCTGCAAACTGGTGGTCTACAACATTGTTCACGTCAAAGTGGCTGCTACTATGTTCAAGCATTATATGAAGGTGAGATGGTCTGTATGTTATGATAAAATGTGTGAAGGCTGTAGCGAAACTGGGCAGAGGAGATAATTAGGCACACAAGTAGTGATGGGTGTCCTAAATGTAAATGCTGTTATTGAGGGACTGCTCTTATTCCTTGTGTTTTTTGTGCATTCTTGAAGCTAGACCTGAGAGCGATTATTCTTTACATTTATTCCTTCTTAGTTTAGACAAAAGACAGAAGAAATCTCTTCATTGCTATATTCACATGCATAGTCTTTGCCTTTGTCATTCACAGTGGATGATGATGACACGGTTTTGTCCTGATAAATAAAAAATTATATCAGTTGGAAGCTTGAGGCCTTGCAAACAGATTCCTGATAATTAAAGTATTTTTATATTGAAGTATATTTATTCCAACTGCAGCCTCTTCAAAACAGACGGAAAGAAATGTAGGTTTTTGTATTTGCAGTCTGGTCACAATATTTCTTGTATTGCTGTTCCAGTTTTACAATGACTACGGAGACATCATCAAGTACACCCTGAGTAAGGCCAGAGAGATCAACAAAGTGACCACGTCTAAAACCCTGGCCATCAGTTTGCAACAAGTGAGATCAATGTGGTGGTCTGTGTTGCTATTTTATGCCATCTTTTTGATTCCTTGACTTGACATTGTACACTTGGGGTCAAAATGTACTCCAGAGGTCGTTTTTATGGCGGTTAAAATGCTTCCAATGGAAATTTTTATTACAAAGGATTTCATGTTGTATTGACCAGTGGTCAATACTTTACACCGCCTCACACCAAATTCTCTACGCTGAATAGGATCACGTCAAGTGTGCGGATAAGCATAACCGGATTTTGTACTTTGACAAATATGAAGTCACATTGCCACCCCATTCATTCGGATAAGCTTTTGGACTGTATGAAACATGAGGGTGCACTAACACCCCGTATGTATGGACACAAATGTAAAACATGACTTTACATAGGGTTAATATAATGTTCGTCAGGTGCTTCAGTTACATCCCATTTGACAGTGAATGCAATTAAGTGGTCCAAGTCAGCCATTTCCTACGAGTAATATGACTATTATCATCAAGTCAGTCAAGAGGTGTAAAACCCAGTTCCAAACAATATTATGTGAATGATTTCCAAATAGTGGCATTGAGTTAGCTTGTTGAATGAAAACATAATGCATTATGTAACTGAGACAAGACTGTATTCTCTACACTGTGTGGAGTCTTAACCTGGGAATACAGTGTCGTGACATGTTTGACAAATGCTGTGCCCATAGTGCCAGTCATAAGGGCATTGAGGGATGTAAAATCATTAATGTTACTTCTTTTGTATAAAAGAAGTTATGATTATTGTTTATATTTCTCCCCAGTTGTTCAAGGAGCTTCAAGCAGAGCAAGGGGAGGTGGATAGGTCTTCAGATGCTTTTCAGTCCATCAAGGTAATCACTGGCCTATCTAGTAGTGAATGTCTAACTGCTTTCTTTATCGCTTGAATACAATTGGAAATGAGCAGAATGAAAAAAGGATAAAAAGTTCAAGAAATCATTAACTTATTTTATGTTGTCGAAGGCAGCTCAGTATTGATTTCGTACAATACCAGACCTCATCTTTGACCGTTTTTCTATTATCCTTTACCAAAACAAGTTAAGTAAAATGTGAACGCTATGACTCAAACACACTCACACACTTACTTGGTTTATACCATGAGCTGCTCAATGAAAATATTTCATAATCCCACAGGAACTGTCTCGGAGATTTGCACTTTCATTTGGCCTTGACCAGATTAAGAACCGGGAGGCTGTGGCAGCAATGCATACGTGAGTCTTCTTCTCCCTAACATTTGGTCACTCTGTATAATGAGTTGTGGGAAGAACTAAGTACTGTTTTTTATTTAATTTGTGTTTCACTGCTTGCATGCCCTATTCCAGTCTACTGTCCCTGATGTGTGCATAATATATTTTCTCTGTCAGCTTGTTTATCAACTGTTTATATTTTGTGAATGTATTCTTTTGCAGAAGTGCTTTTTCTAAGAAATAACTTAGTTAATAATTAATTGCTTTTTGATCATTAATGTTTTCTCTCTTTTTATGTTGGCCTACATGCCCATCTGTCTCTCTCTCTCTCTCTCTCTCTCTCTCTCTCTCTCTCTCTCTCTCTCTCTCTCTCTCTCTCTCTCTCTCTC
>JBDFRD010257764.1:0-11022 GCA_039654405.1 Bullina lineata
GCGCTGTTAGATCACAATGTTCAGTTCATGTTGGAGTGCGCTGTTAGATCACAATGTTCAGTTCATGTTGGAGTGCGCTGTTAGATCACAATGTTCAGTTCATGTTGGAGTGCGCTGTTAGATCACAATGTTCAGTTCATGTTGGAGTGCGCTGTTAGATCACAATGTTCAGTTCATGTTGGAGTGCGCTGTTAGATCACAATGTTCAGTTCATGTTGGAGTGCGCTGTTAGATCACAATGTTCAGTTCATGTTGGAGTGCGTTGTTAGATCACAATGTTCAGTTCATGTTGGAGTGCGCTGTTAGGTCACAATGTTCAGTTCATGTTGGAGTGCACTGTTAGGTCACAATGTTCAGTTCATTTTGGAATGCGCTGTTAGATCACAATGTTCAGTTCATTTTGGAGTGCGCTGTTAGATCACAATGTTCAGTTCATTTTGGAGTGCGCTGTTAGATCACAATGTTCAGTTCATGTTGGAGTGCGCTGTTAGGTCATAATGCTCATTTGAACATTTTCCTAATATTTGTTTTATTATTATAATTATTTTCTTTCCATTGCCCTTCATGCCTTTTGGGTGAGTGCTTAAAAAAATGTGTTTCAAATCAGTTATGATGTCTTGATTTTATACCCTGATTTGTTTCACTAAATAGTTTATCCAGGAATGAATTGAATGAGTTTTTACCATAAGTTGGATGGATGGGGAAAGTCTGTGTAGCAAGTACAGTCTTTTTGTGAGAAAATTTTATTATCCGAATTTGAATCTTTAGTAAAGCACTATTCATATAAATATGCACATATTTTTTTCTATTTTAATTATTGTGTGTTTTTTTTAATTTGTTTTCTGCTACCCTTAATTTAAAGGCCAAACAAAAGAAACAAAGTGTATTGTAGATATCAGGATGTTCATTAGATTTTCTAAAATCTTATTTCCTATATTAAATGAGTCGGTGTCAGAACCATTTATCATCATGGTTATGACTGACAATCTTCCAGGAGTGGTAATTCATAAATCCAAGTTTTTCAGCATTTCAATTATGAATGTTATGATAACTTGAAAAGGAAAGAAAAGACCTGTGTCAACAAATTAAACAAGGATGTATTGTACTGTGTCTAATCATTAAACCCAAAAAGTATTTGTTCATAACTATAACGATACAGACACCTATATAATTGGTCTCACATGACATATTCAGAGCTCAATTATTATTCCTGCAAATGATATATTGTTGTATTTTATTCAAATAAATATTTTACTTCTAACCATGTCAGAAAGAATTTCAAAACGTTTCTTGAGTATTCATCTTCAAGTTCTAGTTATTTAACAAATTATGTTCATAACTATGATGACAAACGTGTAACGTTATGGATCTGCTGGTACAGCTTCATGTAACGCTTCAGAAATAAATGAATAAAAGTATTCTTTCTCAACCCCACACATGTTATAGTATCTGAAAAGGCTTTTAAATCTACATTGATTTGGGTGGGTGGGTGTTGGGGTAATGTATTGATTTGCTTTGTACTTGCAGATTTTCTTTTTCAATTACATTTTGTAAATAGAATGTTTGAATAAAATGTTTTCCCTAATTTGTGGTGAAATAGGAGCTGGAACTGAAAGAGAAGGAAAAGAAGCAAGATGAATTACTGATCCAGCTAGAGAAGCAGAAACTAGAACAACAGAAACTTCTACAAGAACAGAAGGAGGTCCTCAAGGAGCTGAAGAGTCACAAGGAAATGGACATAGTACGTGCTTTCCATCAGTCTGTGCTCACTCGTCTAGTACATTTTGTTTAACCCTTTCACTGCCAAATTCACCGATCAATGAAAAGCAATATTTGCAAGCTGCCCACATTAATGGTGTTCCTTCGCTGGAGCCTAATTTTAATTAACATAACACCCACTTCTTTTCCAAGCTAAAATCATCAAAATGAACACTGTGTTTTTTAAATCAGGTTCTTCTCACTAGTTTATTATCTAGGAAGTTTTGTTATACAAGCGTCAAGTTTTGTGTAATCGAGTAATGGGTAAATACAGTGGAAACCTCATAATTTGAAGTGCTTGGGAGTGGACCAAACAGAGAATGAAATAAAGCGGCTTCAAATTATAGAAGTGGACATAACTTAATTTCAAGAACATCCCAAAGCATAGTCTAGTTACTTCCCTTAGGAGTAACCCTTATTCCTTTGATTTTTTTTTTGCCAAATCTGTGCTCATTTCCCGCCATATCTACAGTGTGTTGTCCCTTGACTACTTATTTAATAGGACCTTTTAAAGGACATTGGTTTCATAGCTCAAAGTGTGCAGATCTACTGTGTTGTTGGCCCTACTGTAACAAAGTAAAATTGCTTGGCCTGCGGTGCCTAGATCAACAAAATAACGAGGCCATCTGGCACAAACTAAAATTATGTAACAATATCTGGCATATTTTTCTTCTTCATCCCTTACTTCCTCCTGTGCAACTCACTTCGTGCAAAAGTTAGTGATGGTAGCACAATACTGTTGGCAGATAGGCCTCTTGCTGTCCCCTCTGGCTGAAGTCTTTGTCATGACTTTGTACAAGATGTAAGTAATAGCTGCTGGACACATCCTGCCTCAGCGAGTGAGTTATGTCACAAAGTGTGGTAGGCGATGTGGTGCTGCATGTGGGCCTACAATTTTATCTTTCCTGACTCTCACCTCCAACCCCATGTCCCACATTGTGGCGCTCTTTGTTAAAAACGACAGCACCCCAGCTTTGCTCGGTTAGCGGAACATCGCTTGGCAAATGGTGAGAGGAAAATTGTTTTATTGCTGTTGGTCGCGATACCAGCTTCAAGTTATGAGAATTGGTTTATTGCCATTGGTGGCGATCTCAGCTTGGAATTAAAAGAATTGAGTCGTTGTAGCTTCAATTTAATAAAGCCAAATAGAAGAAAAAAATTGTGTGTCTCGAGAACTTTTATTTATCAGAAATATCGATTTATCCGCTTTCCGCTTTCGAGGTTTCCGCTGTATTCTCTAAGGAGGAGATTATAAATCATAAAGCATTAGAATTCATTTTTGGTATTTGATTGGGAAAAAATGGATGCAGCCATGCGAAAAGTATTCAATTAATGTTTGTTAACAATAAGAAGTAAATCTTCTTGTATTATTTAATTTTTGTTTAACAAAAAAAAAAAAAAAAAAGGATTTCTAGAACACTGAGAAAATGTTTCTAACAGTTCTTATTCTGTTCATACATTCCATTTTTCAGAAAGAAATTCAGCCGCAGGAAGCTCATGTGTTAAATCAGCAACCTGTCCAAGGGCAGCCAGGCCAACTCAAGCCACAGTTTCAACAGTCGATAACGGACCCCAAGCTACCTGTACAGCAGCACCATCAGCCAGTAGGAAATCAGATCAACCTTGCTGTAAAACCACAGTTACAGCATGGCCAACAACTACAACAGCAACCATTGCAAACTAATCAACAACAGCAACAGCAACTACCAATACAACCTGTTCAACAACAGCAACTACCAATACAACCTGTTCAACAACAGCAACTACCAATACAACCTGTTCAACAACAGCAACAACAACTATTACAACCTGTTCAACAACAACAGCAACAACAACCATTACAACCTGTTCAACAACAACAGCAACAACAACTATTACAACAACAACAGCAACAACAACAACCATTACAACAACAGCAACAACCATTACAACAACAGCAACAACCATTACAACAACAGCAACAACCATTACAACAACAACAGCAACCATTGCAACAACAACAGCAACAGCCACTACAACAACAACAACAGCAACAACCACTACAACAACAACAGCAACAACCACTGCAACAACAACAGCAACAACCATTACAACAACAACAGCAACAACCATTGCAACATGTTCAACAACAACAACAACAACCACTATTAAAACCCAATGAAGGGCAACAGCAGCAGCAATTTCAACAACAACAACAACAGCAGCAGCAGCAGTTTCAACCTGTTGTACAACAACAAGATCAGTCAGTGCACCAGCAACAACAGCAGGCTGTTCAAGGCCAACAGGTACAGCAGATTGTCGGTCGTCAGCTTGTGAACAATAATCTAGATGAAAACAATAACTTGGAACTGAATCATCAAAATCAAGACGAAGGCAAAGCCATGGACAGAGCGAAGCGAGATGTCGGTGAAACTAATAATCAGGCACTGAAGGAGGAGGACGGTGAAATGATAAATTTAACTAAGAAAGTGGCTGAGAATGGTGAAATCACTTTAACAGTAAATGTCGAAGACGCGAGAAAGAAAACGAATGTAGAAGGAAAAGAGCGGACTGAAAATGAAATCACGAATGAGGAAATGCGTTAGGTCTGAATAAATATTCCAGTATTTTATAGGCTTATTTAAATAGTAGTAATTATTTGCATCAGGTGCTGTTAGGTTCAATTATTACAATGTCAGCTTGAGGAATGACAAGACAGCAATGAAGTAATATTGTGTTCACTAAATAATCTACTTATGATAACTAATCACAATGGAATCTATGTGATATCAAATAAATAAGTGGAGCCTAATGTGTAGACCTGATTATCTTGTGAAAAAAATATGTAAAAAGTGATTTCATACTCCATTAAAAATGAAAATGTTCTCCCATATTGTTTGATAGAAACAAAGCAACAATATTTGAGAAGTATTGAAAAAATTTGTGTACGCGGAGGATGAATGGTTAGAACGTTGGACTCCTTGTCAATAGGTGGAAGGTCCAGAAGGTGATCGTGTTGTGTCCTTGGGAAAGACACCATTTTTTCCTCTCCCCACCCAGGTTTGAACTGGGTACCGGCATATTCTGCTGGGAAGTAAACCTATGACAGATTAGCGTCCTGTCTAAGAGATGATGAAAAAATCATCTGTTCCACTTCACGCTACAGAAACCGGGATAAGCTCTGGCTCTATGGGCCTCATAGGCTTTGAAGGACTTTACTACACAATAAGGCTAGCGTTATTGGGCAGTACTGACTGACAGACACCAACCGTCCGTTGGGCAGTACTGACCAATAGCCCCTTCGATATGATAAAGTGTATGAGAGATGCAGGAAATTATGACAAAGATGCTATCTTAATTCTGTTGAAATATTTGAAGCATTGCTGTTTTTTGGATGTATTTTGAGGTGTCAGTTTTATATTTAAAGGGTTTTCTCTCGTTGCATTTTTTCTTCTATTTCATCTGCATTTATTGTGATAAGATTCTGAATCAGTGAAACAAAATATTGATTATTGTCCTTTCCTTTTTTTAAATGAAGAGCCTAAAACGCATTTTTATTTATTTGCTGACTGTATGACAGAAAGAAAGTTTTAAATACTTTCAAATCAGGAAAGAAATTGAACAAGAATCCTTGTAAAGTAATACAATGTATTATCACATGTAGGCTGAACTGAATTCTAGACTGTCAAACTTTCAGACATTATATCTAACACCAAAAGGGTGAATGTTTGGAGTCACTTAGAAAGACACTAAGACACACTCCTCTTCTCCCCCCACCACCACCACCACCACCACCATCTCTATCTAGGTGAACAGATATCAGTATTTTTTTGCCAGGGAAGTAAATCTATGAAAAAGTCTCTTTCTCAATGATGATCTCGTATTATCTGTTCCATGTCCTGCTTTTGAAAGTATTATTATTTAAAATCTTTTTTGAAAGTTAAATGTTTTGAATGTCGTAGATGTGACATCATGTTCTTTGTGTTGTCTTTTTGTGAAAGATGAATTGGTCTGTTGGTCGATTAGTGTGTTCTATTATCTCAAGAATTTTAAGACTTGTTTTTATAATTTCCGTGAGTGACTCAAAAAACTTACAGAGTAAAGCTTATGGATGACCTAATTAGAAACTGGCGCTCTATTCCTTTCCAAATGAAACAATTGGAGCATGAACTGATCAAAACTGTGTGATTAGAATTAGACAATTATGTTGTGTATTATTATTACTAACCCCCAAGGAACCCGAAAACAGGGAAGGCCAAGGGAAACTTGGAGAAGATGTGTGGAGAGAATAGGACAAACATGGTCAGAACGGCAAAGTTATCCCAGGACAGAATAAAGTGGAAATCCCTTGAGTGTGGCCTATAGGCCTACCCCGATAAGGGTGAGGGGCAATGATGATGATGACTATTATTATAAATAATTATAACAGAACAACGTACACATATAGAATGTAAACAATTTTCTTTCTAGAATCTAATTAATTTCTATTTTTACAATATCATAAGAAAAAGACGAATGAGCATAGAAACAGGAAAAAAAACCAACAAGATGCTGGGGGAGAGAATCGGAGAAAGAGTGCAAAGTACAAATGAATACCGGTATTACTGTTGAATGTGTTTGATAAGTGGTGCCGATTAATTTAGGGGCCAAATGTGGTTACTAATTTTCTTCATACACGCAATCATCCGTGCTAGTCAATGTCTTGTCAGTGTGTACCAGCAGCTGTGTTTGTTCTTGAACACTGGTGGCACTTCTCTGGCATGAAGACCTTTGCATCAAGGAAAACAAAGAGAAAACAGTAGAGAACTTTGCACCAAGTTCAGGAAAACAAAGAGAAAACTGTGGAGAACTTTGCACCAAGTTCAGGAAAACAAAGAGAAAACTGTGAACTTTGCACCAAGTTCAGGAAAACAAAGAGAAAACTCTAGAGAATTTTGCACCAAGGAAAACAAAGAGAAAACTGTGGAGAACTTTGCACCAAGGAAAAGAAAGAGAAAACTGTGGAGAACTTTGCACCAAGGAAAACAAAGAGAAAACTGTGGAGAACTTTGCACCAAGGAAAAGAAAGAGAAAACTGGAGAACTTTGCACCAAGGAAAACAAAGAGAAAACTGCGGAGCTTTAATGTCAGCTTGTGCAGAATGTTAGATTGTGAGCGAGTGATCTTGTTGAACGGATTACTACTATTTGTACATCCATTACATTGTTGGGTTTTTGAGACAGAGAGTGCGAATATATCTAGTGACTTTCTTTCACTTACACATTCTAAGCTTAAGTCCTCTCTTTTTGTCTCAGTGAATTCTACAAACATTCGAATGTCATCGCACTCACTATTTTATTTAATGAATAATGGCGGCCATACTCAAAAGTTGGATATTGGTCCGCGTAGAGTGAGATTTCTTCATCACAGGTTAAGGTGGGAGAGACACCATAATTTCTTTTGGTGCATGCTCTCATTCTGTAATATATTCAACTCTTTTATATGATTTGAAAAACAAGAAGATGCCTTCTGTTTTACTCTGTAATTGTTGGATATAATCTAACTGATTTTGAAAAATCTATCCCTTTGCCATATCAATAAAAACATTATATTCAGTGAGAGTGCGTGCTTTGTTTGAATGACTCTCATGGAAAGGAATACAAATGTAGCAGTTTTAGTTCCCTCATTAAGTTTATGAAACTCTACAATTTAATTTTATGACTTACAAATGTATTATGTATAATGTAAAAAGGTAATAAGTGCATGTATAACATGTGTATTGATTTGCCGAAGATTTGTTTTACGTCTACTGTTTAATTCTCCTTTCACATTCCTCCACCCATTTCAAGTAAATTCTGTTTTATCGACAATTTGCAATCTGTTATTGTAAGATTAAATGTTCATTCCTTGTAAGGTTCATGGTCACCAGAGAAAAAGACTGTATCACGTATGGATAAGAATCTTGTTGGAAGAGATATGTGCTAATACAGCAATGGTCTCAGGGGATTCAAAACAGACAATCTACATGTTATGTACATTTCTAGCTGAATTATCTTGTTGGAAGAGATGTGTGCTAATACAGCAATGGTCTCAGGGGATTCAAAACAGACAATCTACATGTTATGTAAATTTCTAGCTGAATTGTTTGTGGGGACTAAAACTAAAGTTTCAGTTGAGTAAACATGCAAAGTAAGAAGAGAATGTCATTTCTTGCATAGCAAAGATTTGTGCTGCATTCCCCAATTGGTCTTTGTGTCATTTACAGAAGATTTCTGCCTGATGTGTTTGGCCAATATTAAACTAAACAAGTAATATTTCCAACACAGTGAATTCAGTATACAGTACATACCATGTAGGCCTATGTATGAGAATCAATAAGATTGGAGCATGTACCAAGATGAGGCTTGATGCTACATAATATTTACAGTACATGTAGTACAATGAAGTGTAATGTACTGTATGTATGTTGCATGACTTGTACTGTAGCACCTGCAGTGACTGACTTTCTTCCACATTGTACATGTATCTACATCTACTTAGGAAATACTATTGTCTGGCAAGGTAACGGCTTCTTTCAATGAAATACACATGACATGTATTTTCAAATATTTTCAAGACAACAATAGTCACTTTTTGTTTGTTTGTAGTACTTTTAGATAGAAAACAATTTTGAAAAAAAAACAATACATGTACATGTGTACATTATAATATGTACTTTTTTTGTATGGCTTCAGATTATTTTTTTCCCTTGGTACCTACCACCTCCAATATCCTTTTTTTTGTTTATGAAGAAAGTTCTCAGGGTGAGAATTATCAAAACAAAAGACATTAGATGAGTCTACATTCCTCTGAAATACTTTCCTTTTAACATATTGGACATTCTGATGCTTGAACTTAAAAGTGCCTATGAATGTTTTGTTGTTGTTGTTTTTTTTATATGTAGCCCCATGTGTATGTAGACTTGTTGCACAGAGAATTGTGGTAAGTGTACGTGTGTTCAAATGAAGTCAAAGTGTTGTCGGGAGTCTCCTCTGCTTTAGTTTTAAGATATTGTGATTCACACTGTGGCCTCACTAAATTGTTCACCTGAGTACATGTAGTTAGTAGTTAGTAGAACACATGTAGGCCTACATTACGCACTGTTGGATTAGCCCAAGCTTTTCTACATTGTTTGTTCATGGACTGGTCTTTTGCAATTTTCAGTCAATTGAAGCTTTAATCAAATTTAATGTCACAATTTGGAGTCGATAGGAGATGAGATAGAACTGGCAAAGTTATCCCGGGACAGATGGAAATGGAAATCCTTGTGTGTGGCCTATACTCTGATAAGGGTGAGGGGCAATGATGCTGATGAGGAAATGAGATGGGGAAGCTTTTATTCTTTTATGATGGATAGAAAATATTGACATTGAGATTTTGTAGAGGTCTACTATGTAGGGCCCTATTCAATAAATCTGAGGTGCAATAGTTTAATTGCAATGTACATGTACTTTCATCATTCTTTATCCCTTTCATTCGCTTTCAAGATTTGTGTTGCTATCGTTGTACATTGTAATTGTACAAAAGCCTTCTTGTGTTCCTGTACTATTGTGCCTGTGTCTGGGAAAGAATACATTTATGACTACATGTACTTCAGGAAGTGATGTTATAGATCTACATGTACTGTACTTGAGAAACTGGTTAATGTTTAAATGCTTCATTGAAATTATAAGAGGGGGCGGGCGAGTAGGTGGGCTTAAAAAAATATCACAATAAACTGCACATTCACATCTTGTAGATGCATGGTGCAATAATGTACGTTTGTGTAATACATAGTAATAATTACTTGTACTGGTATTTTCAGCACTCTTTTACTTTTATTTCCCTTCATGAAATGTTTATAATGTTGCACTATTTTGTTCTAAAACAGTCTGCCTAAATGTAGTACTATTATTAATACTTCTATATTATACGTAATACAAGGCCTTTTTCTGAGAAAGATTTGAGATCCGTGACATGGCAACTACTGTCTCTGTCTTAAGCATTGAATTGTGTGGATGCATCGGATAGAATCGGAACCAAAAAACAAAACAAAAAAACCCAACACTGATGCACATAACTATAACTCAAATTTAAATTAGAATAATTTCATGTAAATAACTATGAAGATCCATAAAACTGATCACTTGGCCATTTTAGTCTTCTTTGGTAGTTACTTGGTCATCTTAGTCTTCTTTGATAGTCACTGGGTCATCTTAGTCTTCTTTGATAGTCACTGGGTCATCTTAGTCTTCTTTGGTAGTCACTTGGTCATCTTAGTCTTCTTTGGTAGTCACTGGGTCATCTTAGTCTTCTTTGGTACATGTAGTCACTGGGCTTGTGGGACTAGGCTGTGTTGTTCTGTTTGTTTCCAAGTCCAATATGTTGTAGGTCTAGTTTTTAAACCTGTTGAACTATTCTGTACAATGACAGCTTTACAAACTATTCAGGGCATTGATTTCACTACTTCAAGTCACCTGTACTGTATATATATGCATCATGGAAAAGTATTTCAAAATTAACATTGACATTATTAACAATTTGTTTTATTTGTTTATAAATGAAATCCTCTATCGTGTACATGTATTGGCTTTGGAACAGATCTGTAGTAGGAAGCAAAACTTGGCAGTTTGACCTCGAGTATACCGGTAAATGTAGTTCACAATCCATGTTGTGGCACCTCTCATAACACTAAAATAGCGCTGTCCGCTAAATTTGAAGTCTTTACTACCAAGATAATCACTTCAAATGAGCAGCAACTTGAATTACGGTAGCTATCACTATCATGGTGATAAAAGCTATTACTTGTGCATGTTACACTATTATCAGTTGCTCCCCAAAGTGGCATAATACAACTACTACTAATAATATAACAATAATACTTCACTCGTTGTAAAGTGAACCAGTAATTTGAATCTGTCCCCAATGCCAATAGTTTAACAATGGCAGATTTTGCCTCGATGTTTGAAATAATGTGCTTGATTCCAGTGATGAGAGGATGTGTGATGTGTGTTCTACAACTTTACTCACTAACTTCTCCATCTTTTATCTGTATTACTGGACTATTACTGTAGGCCTATGTGTTTCTATTTTCATTGAATTCATCATGGTTGTAATTATGACAATTTTCTTGTTTTCTTGATTGAACATAATGTTCAGTGTAAAAAAAAAAAATAAAAAAAAACGCAAATAAAAAGACTACATGTACAGTGTACAGTGGAAACCACTTATAACAGGACCGGTTATAACAGGTATCCGGTAATAACAGGGCTTTTGTCAATCCCCGTT
>JBDFRD010257875.1:0-11020 GCA_039654405.1 Bullina lineata
AGACTTTTCATCGTTCGGCACGTGTTTTAAAGGAGCCTTTGGCTAGTAAATTCCGTTTTGCACAGTCGATTTGCTCATTTGGGAGAGAATTTTGCTTTCCGTTTCCGCGTTGGGCAGGTTTCCGTTTTATACAGATCAAATATATAGGAATTAATCACGGGGGGGAAAATAAGATTCCGTCTCGACAGGTTTCCGTCTTAGACAGCATTCCGTCTAGGCAGGTGTGACTGTATGTTTATAAGAATTAATTGCATGTCTTTCCATTCTAAATGCCTTACCAACTCTGTTGTGTGAAATTTTGTCTCTTTCTGTGTCCTTTCTTTATATCTTTCACCAATTCTTTCCTAGAATTTTCTCTTTTATTTTGTAGTTCTGTATCTGTTCCCATTCATTTATTTCTTGATTCCTATCATATATATATAACATAAAATCCACTGAATGTTCTAAGGGAAATATAGCACCAAACAAGTTATATTATGTTCTTATTTATTCATCATTGTTCCTGTATTCATTCTCTACATTCTCATTTATTTCTCTTGTACCGTGGACTTGTATACCTGCTCAGCTTTCTAATTCTTTATTGCCTCCCTTTTTGTTTCCATCTGTGCTTCTTAGTTCCTCTTGCTGTTCACTTCTCTCTACATTTTATTCCTCTGTTTTCCAGTTCTTTATTGTCTCCCTTGTTTCTATATTTCCTTCTTAGTTCCTGCTGCTGTTCACTTCTCTCTACCTTTTGTTCCTCTCATTTCAGTTCTTTATTGTCTCCCTTTTTGTTTCCATCTTTCCTTCTTAGCTCCTCTTGCTGTTCACTTCTCTCTGCCTTTTATTCCTCTCATTTCCATCTCCTGAGACAAGGAACAAACAGGACAAACATGGTCAGAACTGGCAAAGTTATCCCGGGACAGAAGGAAGTGGAAATCCTTTATGCGTGGCCTATACTCTGATAAGGGTGAGGGGCAATGATGATGATGATGATGATTTCCATCTCCTCTTTTCAGCTCCTCTTCAGGTTCTCTGTTTGGTGGTGGGGGCCAGTTTGGTCTCGGAGGGAAGCCATCTGAGGAGAAGGCCAGGCAGAATGTCTTTGGCCAACCCCAGGTGTTTGAAAGCCCGGCTGAGCAAAAAAGTCAGTGAACTGTCACCTCTCAGGGTTGAACTGTGTCTGTTGTTTTGTTCTAGCTTGAATACATTTGTTTGCTGTTCTTGTTTCCTGTTGTCCTGTTTATAGAGGGCTATGATTTTTGTTTTGTTTTGAGAATTGCAACCTGTAATTTCTAGAGATATGGAGTAATTATGAGAAAACGATCTGACTTAATAGTTTAGTGAAACTGTGTACTAAGGAGTATCGATTTGAAAGATTTTTTAAGACCTTAACCCTGAAATACTCCAGATTGTTGATCTAAGCCTTACGGAGTTCAAATAACATACTTCAACGTTGAAATCTTTTTCAGTTGTGTCATGTGTGCAGCGGACAATGCTTGGTATTAAGTCAGAAATTTATTTTGTATTGTGAAACTGACAGCTTGCAAATATGCATGAGAGTAGAACATTTGTTTCTTGACACTTCAGATTATATATATTATTTTTCAATGTTAATAAAGTAAAGTTCCTTCGACGCCATGAGACCCATAGAGCCGGAGCTTATCCCAGTTTTGATAGCTTGAAGCCAAACAGTGGATTTGTACTTCATTTCCTGGACCGGACGCTGGTCTGTTGCAGGTTTACTTCCACGACAGAATATGCCGGTACCCAATATGCACTTGGGTGGGGAGATGAAAAATGGTTTTAAGTGTCTTTCCCAAGTGCACAACACGGTCATCTCCTGGATTTTAACCCTGGATCCTTAGATAAGGAGTCTAATGCTCTAACCAATCGGCGATCGGGCCACCCTTTTTCAATGTTAAGTTAAACTTTATTCTTTAGTCATGCAATTTATTATCAAATTACAAAACACGGAAATCTGATTTACTTCTAGGTTTGTAAGGGTTATATAAGTTACACAGTTGAACTGATTAGGTCTACATTGTGGACTACAGTTGTAAAAATGATACAACCCCACTATGTGCATAATGGGTAACGGCATGTTCTGTTAGGGAACCTGTGACAGACCAGTGTCCTGTCCAGAAGATGATCAGAAAGAATTATCTTTAAGCTTCTGTACTATGGACCTGGAAAAAAACTTTACTAATAGAAGCATTAATAGTTCCTGATTAAGTCAGTGATGATGTTGTCACTGTTTCTTCACAGATTTGTTTGGCAGTGGAGGTAGTACCTCCTTCAATGGAATCAGTTCATCAGAGCCACCACCATCCTCTGGTGGCTTTGGTGGCTTCTCTGGTGGAGGCGGAGGGGGCGTGGCTTCAGCAGGTTTTGGTGTGACCTCAACACAACAGCCCTCAGGAGGTGTGTGAAACTTGGCAGATGTTTTGTCTTTGATTTGGGAGGGAAGGTGGATAAATGATGTAGGGGAAAATAGCTGTCAGCCAAAAGAAAAGTAGGAATCCTTAGTAGAATGATAGTAGAATGTCTTGGCTTCAGTGGCTAGATCTAGACTGGCTCAGGGAATAGTGGTTACCTGTTACCTATCCCGTGGTTGGGTTGACCGTGGGGGCACCACTGAAGATTTTGAACCAGCTTCCTCCATTCTTCACGGTTCTCTGCTATCCGTAGCGCGTCGCTCAGTTTGAGGCCAGTCCACTCTTGGATGTTGTCTTCCCAGTGTTTTCTCTGTCTGCCTTTTCTTCTTCCACCTTGTAGGCCTACTGTGCCCTACAGAACTGTTCTGCAGGAGTAGTGGTACCCCTCCTTTAACTCTTTGAGTACAACTGGCCAATATATCGGCTTGTAAATAAGATAAACAATTTCTCTCCTTAACTCTTTGCCCCTTGCTGCATCGAGCAAAATCAGTTCCCCCATTCTTGGGCCTCTAGGCCAACAACTAGTTTGAATCTTTAAGAAAAGGGGCATAAACCGTACAAATCACCATCATACATAATTCTTATAGCATCTCTAAACAGTTGAAGATTGTTTTCCATTGTTCAAAACTTTTGTCAACTTGAAAAAATCGTAGAAATGCAAAAAATTAACGGATTTTCTCCATTCTTTCACTGAAAGGCGCCATTTTGAACAAACTGTCTGGTCATATGACTGAAGTCTCGCAAATAGGGCTTGATCGGGCGTTCCGAAGGGCAATGAGTTAACCTTCCAATATTTTAAAGCAGCCAGGAGTGAAAGATGACATGCACTTTCTAAAACAGCACTCATTTCCAAACACACTGATACTTTATGTGGGTTAGTGTTCGTACTTTGATCGTAAACGGGATTTACATTGAATCACTAGAAATCATTAACTGTGTCACATAAACAACAATCATTGAAATATTTGGAACCCAAAGAATTAAGCCAGTATTAAGTTGTGACAGATGGGAAAAGTGTCAGGGCGGTGAAGACCATTGAAATGAAGTGAGGCCCTATGTTCTCCTCTTCCCTTGTTCACCTGCTATGAATAAAGAGGGAGTCCTGATTACGGGTGCCTATCAACTCACAATACTGGACTGAAAGTTTTCTATTTAATTATTTGTAATATTAACTTTGCATCTGGGTATCGTCATGGAAACAGGAGGGTTTTTAGAGTGGCATTGAAATCCTTATATTTGTTGTTATTGATGATGAATGTCAGATTCTGCCCAGCAAAATATTTCGATTCCATTGCGTTTATGATTAATCTGTGTTGACTCAGAAAAGTCAATTGCATATTTTATAGTCCTACAGAACATGTTACAGCGCTAGTTGCTTACCATCAGTCACTCTCAACAGGTAATTCATTATGAGTGTAATACACGCTAAAAGTCACTACACTAATACTATGACGAAAAAGGTTTGTTCAAGGCCAATGAGGTCCATAGAGCCAGAGCTTATCCCGGTTTCAGTAGCGTGAAGCAGAACAGACGATTTTTACTTCATCTCCTAGACAGCACGCTAGTCTGTCGTAGTGCAATAATACAATGAGTTTAAATTTCTGGTTTTTCTTCTTTCAGGTTTTGGGTCTCCCCCAGCCTTTGGCAGCACCCCAACATTTGGGGGTGGGGCATCTTTTGGTTCCACTGGAGGCGGCTTTGGCGCTGGCCCTGTTTTTGGCTCAGGATCTTCATTTGGCTCCACCTTTGGCTCATCCAACGCTTCCACTGGTGGCTTCAGCAGGTAACTGGTGGATTTGTTATTGATTCTTACATTTTATATTTCCATTCATCAAATGGCAGTAGTGACAGGCAGGAGCCTTTTCACAACACCAGACATGCCAGCTTTATAGATTCTCCAAAAGAAATTATGGATAGCCTTCAGAAATTACTGTTTATGGGCAGTTATGGCCAAATTATGTCAAGAACGCAAAATATATATATATATATATATATGCGTTCTTCGTTCTCTGACGTTATCCTTGTACGCTGTAAAATTACTCTTTTGGGTCCTCATTTTACAGCGAGTTCAGCTCGTGATTACTCCAAGCCTGAAATGGGGTTGGCATGTCTGCAACACCAGCTGGAGAAGAATCTTTTATTATAATTACTTTAATTAGTTTTCATAGCTACCACTAGGATTGAATTGTGGACCTGTTTGTTCATTGTTGTCAAGTGCACAATTTCTTATCATCAGCTGGGTAATAGTAATGGTGGAAGTTATTAAGTTAGTTATTACAATGATTGACAAAACTGCTGTCGTTAGGGCTCGTACAAGAGTTTTTTTTTCTTTAACCTTTACCGACACACGTTAATTAAAAGTTATGTCCGCCACTCGTGGGTCTTTCTTACCCACTGTCTCACATTTCTTCTCTGCGAGTCATTGGGTCTATTTGACCCACTTGTGGTGAATGTGCGGTTTCCAATAAATTCCTCTTTGGAAGTCATTGGGTCAAATCGGCCCCACATGTGTCTGAGCGAATGAAGTGTGGTTGTTTGATAATGTTTGGGGAAAAAAGTTATAAAAAACAGTCAGAAAACACAACAAAAAATAATACAACACTCCAAATTGATGATAGAAGAATACAAGGAGTCTCATGCTTTCATTTTATTTATTAAAGTTGTCATTAATTTTTTGCTACACGTATGGGTCAATTAGACCCACGAAAGGCGGAAAAAGTTAATCGGCTTTGTATTGGCAATTTTGTCTTTGTAAGAATAATAGTAACAATTTCAAAATTGGTATGATTTCCTTTGACTACTGTGGCCTGGTGGCTGGATGACAGACTGTTGGGACTTTCAAGGGTCTTGGGTTCAAATCCTAAAGGCAGCTCTATTGCATCCTTGAGAAAGATAATTACATGCATTTTGCCTCTTATCATTTTGGTAGGGATTGAATTATACCAGCTTATTCTGCTGGGGAAGTAAACCTATGTGGGTTAACATCCTGTTTAAGTAGTGATCTATTATCTCTTTTATACTTTTACTACTGCTGAAACTGAAAAGATCCGATTCTTTGGGTCTTATAGGCTTTGAAACTTTAAAAATATTTCTGCATGCTTGCATGATAGCTAAACCCATAATTTTCAAAGTTACTTTTGCTCCTGATCAAAGATGGCAGGAAATTGTGATGCACAGGACAGATTTGATCACAGCTGAATCTTTAGCAAATGGTGATAGATTTCCTTAATCTTGTATTTCTTTTCACCCTAAACTATTAAAATCACTTTGATGTAAGTGCATCCTCTTCAACTGAAAATAAGTGTGCTCTTTGTTTTCAGCTTTGCCAATGCCCAGGGTCCATCGTTTGGCGCCTTAGCCCAGAATTCTCCTCCATCTGGTGGCTTTGGTACCAGTGGAAGCGGAGGTTTTGGAGGCCAACCAACCTCCAGCCCATTTGGTGGAGCAGGTGGGGGGTTCGGCCAACAGCAACCTATGTTCGGGGGCGGAGCCGGGTTTGGTCAGAGTACACAGAGTCCAGGCCCAGGTGAGTTTCTTGTCACAGACATTGGACTTTAAACAAAGGTAAAGTAAAGGTCCTGCAAGGCCAATGAGGCCCATAGAGCCGGTGCTTATCTTGGTTTCGGTAGTGTGAAGCGGAACAGATGATTTTTACTTCATCTCCTAGACAGGACGCTAGTCGTAGGTTTACTTCCCCAGCAGAATATGCCGGTACCCAAATGGTGTAAAGTGTCTTTCCCAAGGACACAACACAGTCACCTCCGGTTTCGAACCCTGGACCCTTGGATGAGGAGTCCAACGCTCTATACCCTTTCAGCCACCGCACCAGGGCTGAGATTGCAAACCAGATATAAAATAAACTCTACCGCGTACCCCACTGCGTTCTAACCATTCGGCCACCGTGCCAATGGATTGAACACTCATGACGTTCTGAATTTCTGTAGTTCCATACACAGGTGAACTCATGTAACTGATTTTGAAGGTGCTCTGGCTTAGCTTTCTTTCAGCATAGTTTGGTTTGAAGCATAAAAGGCTAATTACCCAGCTTAAAGTGCAGAAATGTGCACCTTTCCTTGATTTGAAGTCCTTAAGCCAGCTAGGTTGTTAGGTGAGCTCAGTGTTTGTTTCCTGATTCAACTCTGCTACTTCTCCATCAGTATGAGACTAGAGACTGGAACATTCCACCTTGTTTAAAGCAAACAAATAGTAGGGCTGCAATCTCCAATTCATTGTTCCAGTAATTCTGTTTTTTCAGTTTAAAAAAATAGACAGGTGGATACCTTCTTCACAGGTGAATGTTTTTGATTTGTCTCTGGTGGCAAGAGAAGAGTGGTCAATAGAGTAGCTTCGAGACAGCCTGGTTTTTTGACAAATTTCACTTTTCCCAATTTCTGCAATAATTTAAAGCTTAGAATGGTGAACATACGGTTGAGCATGGAAATCTCGAACTCATCAGGGATTGAAATACATGTAGTGTTCTAGATATCCGTAATTCGTTATTTCTGTGAAGACGTAATAAAGAGAAATAAAGAAAAAAACATGGGAGGTAACAGAACATGGCCAGGGCTTGTTAGAACCAAAGAAACGAACCCTTCTCAATAGCGTCAGACTTTACTATGCATTGCTTCTTTCTGTTCAGTTGGCATCCCTCGCTAATACTGTCGATTTTGTCCTGATTTTTTATGAAGGTAAACAATGTTGACTTTAGCATTTCAAACTGTTTACAAATTTCAGTTCTGCTATGTGTTTTCTGATCGATGAGAGCTACAATCTCATGTTTCTTTTCTATCGTTAGACAGTTTAGTTTTCTCTTTTCTGCCATGGTAGAGTGGACTGATGAATTGTCCATATAGTTGTGTAATACAGTGCGAAAGTAGGCCCACTTCTGCGCGTTACCTGCACCATATTCACGCCTAACTCCCCTCTCCCCTACCCCCGACCCACCCGTTCCAAGTGAAAGTTGCCCTGCACGCGTGGTTGGTCGAAAGATGGGCTGGCGGCCCTGGCTAACCGGCTGAACAAAAGGCCTTTTGTGTCTATGAAAATATAAGGGCAAAGTCCAACGACCACGTGGATTGGTTTGTGATACACGTATTGGGTGTTCAGGAATTCCGTGTCGTCAATACAAAGAAAAGATAAGGGCTTAAAGGGGACCGAGAATTATGTTCAACATATCAGTGAATTTGTGATTTCCGTGTTCGAGATAACTGAACTCTACTGAATGCAGTGTATGTCCCATCTTGTCATATTGATTTAATAAAGAATGCTGGTAATGAACATCGATGAATTCAATTGAAGTTGGTTTTAATCAAATGTGTCAGAGTGTAAATGATCTAAAAGCTTTAAGAGTGTAAGTTAGACTTAGAAATCTAACTCTTTTAGGACCAGGTATTTTACTAATTGTTACGAAATTGTTTCTGTGACTCCCATAATGATTCACAGTGCAGTCATTCAATATAAATCCTGTTTACAGTCAAATTACTAACACTAACCTACTCAAACTGTCAGTATGTTTGGAAATGAGCAGGCCTACTGTATTAGAAATAGAAAATTCATTACATTGTATTACATTCCTGAGTTTTTCCCCATTGAACTGCCTTCTCCAAAACTAGAACTTGACTGATTCTTTATTTTTCAAGGATTTTGTTGCTACTTCTGAGCAAATATAGGAAAGCAATATTCTCAGAATTCATGGATAAGTAATGTTCATGTTAGTTACAAGCTTCTGAGTGTTTTTGTTCTTTCTCTTTTTCCCCAGGCTTTGGATCCAATGCATCTTTTGGGTGAGTTATTACTTGTTTTGTGTAAGATTACCTTTTCTTCTTCTTCTTTTTCATTCTCACTCAAATGGCATCATTGACGCAGGAGACAAAATGCATTGTCTCAGTAATGTAATTTGACCAGGCTTTCCACACAGTTTGGCTTCAAGGATGTTGGGTGGACCACTTCTTTCGTCTTGTTTTGTAACATATCAATGATGTTATGCTCCAACCGGTTAACTGGTTTGGGGAATAATTTTCAGGAGACACAAAAAGTCATATTTCGCTTCGTTTTCATATCAATAATTTCTTGTTTTTATTGAATTAGTCTCTGTATTTGTGTGTTTATGATTAAATTTTAAGAAATAAATATGCCATTACATTGTTTGCCAGTTACTTGGTTATGACCCCAAATATTGAGATTAACGTTGACAGAAGTAGTCATAAGATGATAGATTTCTTTCTTCCCTTCACATGCAGAGATGCTGGTGCTAGCTTATTACTGCTGTCAATACAGACATGCCAACTTTACGGGTTCACCATAAATTACGGGAGCCGTCAGAAATTATGGTTTATGGCCAATTACAGCCAAATTACGGCGTGGATATTACTTTTAAATTTCATTGCCGTTGTGTTCTTCATTCTCTGGCATTATCCATGTATGCAGTAAAATTACTCTTTTGGGTCCTCATTTTACTGCGAGTTCAGCCTCAAATGGGATTGGCATGTCTGTCAGTACCACTTCTGGGCAAGGGAATCGTGGAATATGTAGTCTACTGTTAGCATACCTCCAAAACATTTACTGTATACCATACCGCTCATACAGCAACAAAGATTTTTGCATTTTTGCGGAGAAAAGAAAAATAAATTTTCCATCAGTCTATCACATAGAACCCCCACCCACCCTAAATCTAAAATCCGTTATAGATTAAAAGCGTGAAGGGACATCAACAATACAGTCATTTAAGCTTTCTTGAACTGTTCATTTTCTTCTGAGGAAAATGAAATACTTTTCTTTTTTGACTTCCTCAGAAGCAGCCCTGCGTTTAGTTCCTACCGGGGATGAACTTAAGGAGAGAAATGCACATATTGTCATCTGTACCACACACAGGCGAACAACTGCATACCCCTGCACCACATACAGGCGAACACCTAAAATGTCTATGCCCCATAGAGGCGAACAGGCCAATTTTGAGGAATTGAGTTAGCAACACGTTTAAGATTTCATGTCAGCTTTCTTCAATGTGAACGATTTTAAAATTCATGCTGAAAAAATTAAACCAATTCCTTATATGTTGTGTCAGTTAAAGGTGGTCAAAAACTTTAAAAGCCGATTTCTCAAAATAACATATTGACTGCTTCACCTGTATGTGGTACAGAGATTTTAGGTGTTCGCTTGTATGTGATGCGGACGACAATATCGACTGATGAGGAAGGAGAGAGATACTTGCTGCATCTCCCACAACTTTTCTTGTTATGGAACTGCCTTCTTTGCCAGTGTTGTTATAATTTTATAAATAATTCAAAAAGTTCTATGTGTTCCATGTCATGTATACAAGAGATTGTTGTTTGGTTTTCATGTTTTGTGTTGCTTCAAGAGGAAGTTTCCCTTATGGCGGGCAGAACCAACTATCTTAATGTTTTAATTTGTCAGGGGCAAGGCAAACATAAACTCAAATTCAGCCTTAAACTCCATGTTGCTCATGGTTTCATATCATGTAGCAATCGTCTTTGTTTAAAGAAAAAAAAATCATTGGGGTGTGAAATGTTGATAATTCTTGCTTGACCAACAGGAGAAATTAACTTGGATTTTTTTTTTTGAGAGGGTTAAGATAGGGTGGAGGTTTGGTTGGAGAGAAGGGTAGCATAATGCATTGTTTTTGTTGTTTTTTCCAATCGCGGCAACGACCACAATCACTTTGTTCTGTTCTGCTTCTGATGTAGCTGTGAGAAGACAAAAGCCTTGTCATTCCTGTCTTGCTGTTGGCTTGTTTTTCAATGATTGTACTTGGAGATAGTTCACACATTTGATAATGTGTGTAGTTCATCCACCATTTATTGGTTATCCTTATTTATTTTTTAAATACTAATTTTTCTCTTTCTGTGCAAGGTTTTTGGATTGGGTTTTTTCTCTTTTGTTTGGTTCTTAAAGCTTGAATACCGGTAATAAAAAAAAAAAAATTAAAATTGATTCTGAAGTCCTTTACGTTTTCCTTGAAATATTTTCATGAAGTGAAAACTATTAAAATGTTTGTTGTACCTGTACCAAACAATGGTTGAGCTATTACATGTATTATTGAGTAAATTGTTATGTCTGTGCAGCACCTCATTTTTTGTTTGTTTTTGTATCCATTTGAAGTTACTCAATAAACAAGTAGCACAAATAAAAGCAACTTTAAAAGCAAGCTTTTTTTTTTTGGTTGACGAGTATTGGAATGTGACCTTGTGTGGAAATGAGATGTCAGGCTCCTTAGTAAACAAGGAGCTGAAGGAGCATACATAGGACATTTTCATATATATGCGTAAGAAACTATGGGAAGTGGTCATAAAGTATGGTCAAGCATATGTGCTTTTACTTTTAGTCAAACGCGATGAAAAGAAAAAAAAAATGTAAGATATTCTCATGGGAAAAACTCAAATTATTTTTCAAGTTTAAAATGCTCTGGTGTAAAATTACTAAACTTCGTTACGCTAAAACGTAGTTGGCGATGACATTGTTGGAGGTCATTTCTTCTTCATCATCACTTTGCTACTAACTCTGAATAAGTCCTTACTTACTTTATCTGTCCCCAACTCTACCTTTCGGTGTATGGGTTTGTTTTAATGATCCCTTTCCAGGCCACC
>JBDFRD010257986.1:0-11020 GCA_039654405.1 Bullina lineata
ATTCTGTCCCAGGATAACTTTGCCAGTTCTGACCATGTTTGTCCTGTTCCTTCCTTGTCTCTCTCCACACATCTTCTTCTTGTTTCGCTTGGCCTTCCCTGCTTTCGGGTTCCTTGGGGGTTCCACTGCAGTGCCTGTCTGGTGGTTTCAGGTGCGGACATGCCTGTGGTGATCACTGTGCTCAACTCCTACTCGGGCTGGGCTCTGTGCGCTGAGGGATTCATGTTGGACAACAACCTCATGACCATCGTGGGAGCTCTCATCGGCTCTTCTGGTGCCATCCTGTCCTACATTATGTGCAAGGTAAACACAATGTCATGTTTCTATTTATTTGCTTTTTGTTGTTTTTTTTCTTTGTTCCCGTTCGACAACTAAAGCCTGTCCCTGATGTTGAGCACTCTTTTATTATTATTATAGTGGCCCAATGGATTAGAGCATTCGACTCCTAATCCGAGGGTTCAGCATTTGAATCCAGGAGGTGACCTTGTTGTGTCCTTGGGAAAATGATATTACAAATGACACGCAATAAAACTAATCTATTCAACGACTTAGGTGGTGCGGTGGTCGAATGGTTAGAGTGTTGGACTCCAAATCGAAGGGTCCAGGTTTCAAATCAGGGAGGTGACCATGTTGTGTCCTTGGAAAAGATGAAGTAAAAATCATCTGTTCCATTTCACGATACAGAAACTGGGATGAGCTCCGGTTCTATGGGCCTCATAGGCCTCGAAGGAACTTCACTTTTGTTTTTACTTATTATTATTATTATTACGTTTCTCCTGTGTTGGTGGTTCCCCTAAGTACTCAACTCTGTCTGTGATCTCCAGGCCATGAACCGCTCTCTGCCTAACGTCATCCTGGGTGGATACGGAACCAGCTCCACCGGCACAGGCAAGCCCATGGAGATCACAGGCACACACACGGAGATCAACGTCAAGGAATCGGTGGACCTCATCGAGGATGCCAAGAACATCATCATTGTGCCTGGTGGGTGTTGGTGTGTGTACGTGTGTGTGTGGGGCTTGGAGGTGGAGTCGTTATATCTGAATGTCTGTAGTTGGGCATCAATGAGAGAGAAGTAGCTGGTAATTTTATTCACAGTTTATTGAATAGTAATCTAGGTCACAAATAGTTTAGTGAATAGTAGTCTAGATCACAGACAGTTTAGTGAATAGTAATCTAGTTTTGTCTTTTGTGTGAACCTTTGAAGACAGTAATGTCGAGCATTGGTTTGTTTTTGTATGCTTTAGGATATCTTCTTTTATTTGTGTTGACACTTCGTATCATGATGGAAGTATAATTGCTTTGTTGATTGCACTACTGGTACTTGGTGTGAATATTGTGTTGCTTCTGCACTACTGGTACTTAGTGTGAATATTGTGTTGCTTCCTTCTCAGGGTCAGGGCTCTCAGACTTCCGTGGATCTGACAGTCAGCGTACATAGAAATACATGTAAACAATGGTTATTATACATCGGTGCACTCCATACCATACAACTATTTATTTGTGCTAAAACATTGTCGTGATTGAGGTAGTTGCCGACGGTTTCCAGAGGATTTGAAAATTGTTCACTGAGACCCCTGCAGGTTATGTTGATTGCACTAGTTGTGCTTGGTTTGAATCTTGTGCTGCTTCCTTCTCATTCTCAGGTTACGGCCTCTGTGTGGCCAAGGCCCAGTACCCCATCGCTGAGATGGTGGACACGCTCAGGAAACAGGGCAAGAACGTTCGCTTCGGCATTCACCCTGTCGCTGGTGAGTTCAGGAGGGAAAGACCGAGTGAGGGGGAGGGCAGGGTGTGTTTGATAGAAAGAGTTGTCGAGTTTTATGAAATATTCATTCTTTTAAAAACTTGTCTGTCCATTTTTTTCTTGTCCTTTTTGTTGTATCATTTTTGGCTACCCTTCCTTGCCACTGTTTTTTTGTATGTGCTAATGAAGACAGTAGTCAATGAACAAAAATTGTGACTAATCCAAGAGTGATAGAGCTTTCAAATTTTCAAGATGCAGAGAACATGTTTGACAACGAATCTAGATCTCCCAGCATCAAGGTCATAACTTTCCCATGAATTAACACTCAGATTGTCATCAGAGTCTGAATCTTCCCTAAACACATGTGATGTGCTTGGTTCATGCATTGTCACTTCAAAATTCTGTCAAAAATATTTGATTTGAGCCAGAAATTCACTCCCAACTGCCCCGAAAGAATTCAGCAGATGCAGGCAGCTATTGATGTAAGGGGAACAACTCATGAAATACGTCTGGCGGTGATGAGACAATTTTTATACCACAATTATTAGTACCCACATGCAGATTCACAATGGCATGAATAGTGAGTCTGTTCAGCATTTGCAAATTTGTCGAAATGTTAGGAAAAGGGTTAAAGGAACTTGACCAGGGGTCGTAGCACTCTAGAATCTCCTGGACTTTTTCAATGTCTCCTAAAATCTCCTAAATATTTGGCAGACTTGCCAACCACTGACATAATATATTGATTTTCATACTCAAAATTGCGAAAATGGACATGGATGATCGCCAGGCAGTTGGGCGAGTCATCGATTGAAGTATGGGATGATTTTTACAAATGTTCTTTATTTATATTTAGTTAGAGAGCAATCTAGAATTTCTTTAAAACCTAGAATCTCCTAGATACGTATAGGCCCACAGTGCTAAGACCCCTGAACTTGACCTACTTACTTGACCACGCCCCCTTGTCCACTCACAGGCCGCATGCCTGGACAACTCAACGTCCTGCTGGCCGAGGCTGGCGTTCCATACGACGTGGTCCTGGAGATGGATGAGCTCAACGATGACTTCCCCGACACTGACCTGGCCCTCATCATCGGAGCCAACGACACGGTCAACTCTGCCGCTGAGGAGGACCCCAACTCCATCATCGCCGGCATGCCAGTGCTCCGCGTCTGGCTGGCCAAACAGGTAAACTTTGTGTTTCTACTTCGCTACATTCTACTTTTAGAACAGGGGTGCCAGTTTTCTTGACTTATCCGGAATTCCAGAAATGAAATTTGAGGAGAAACGTGATTGCCACTCTATTGAACTTTTTACTGAGTGGCGAGTGCTAGACAAGTTTGTTTTGTTTCTATGCACTGCCCAGAAACGTGTGGTTTTTAATACCCTTCAGTGTTTCTATTTCCGGAAGACCTGAACTGTGCACAGTTCAGCATGAATGGATTGACAAAAATGATATAGAAGTGTAGTCCAAACGATACTACTAGCATGAGCTGTGTTTGAATGATATATAGTGACGGTACTGACAGCCATTGCCCAGATTAGACGCTTACTGGTCCAGTGGTTATGTTGCTGGACTTGTGGTCGGCAAGACTTGTGTTCCAATGATGGCTTTAGCAAGCTCGACTGTGCACCCTGTGGAAAGATACTTTACACAATATTCCTGTCCCCATCCAGAGGCACATTAAATACTAGCATATTCTGCTGTGGTACGGAAATAAATCTAGAAAAGCCTTGTGCATGTAGAGCATGAAATCCGATGAACACTATTGAACCCAGGATAAACTCCAGCTCTGCAGCCTACTGGCTCTTGAAGATCAAACTATTTTTTCTCCTTGCATCCTTGCTCTGATTCTTGAAGATCAAACATACTATTTTTTCTCCTTGCATCCTTGCTCTGATTCTTGAAAATCAAACTATTTTTTCTCCTTGCATCCTTGCTCTGATTCTTGAAGATCAAACTATTTTTTTCTCCTTGCATCCTTGCTCTGATTCTTGAAGATCAAACTATTTTTTCTCCTTGCATCCTTGCTCTGATTCTTGAAGATAAAACTAATTTTCTCTCTGCTATGTCGGTTCAACCATCTGTCCCCCTCTGCTATGTCGGTTCAACCATCTGTCCCCCTCTGCTATGTCGGTTCAACCATCTGTCCCCCTCTGCTCCATGGAGTTGGATGCACATTCTCACGAACCTTTCCAGCGTATTCCCGTAAATATATAGATATGTATTTTTTTTTTAATTATTATTTTGCAAGCCCAGGGGCATGTGCATCCACTGATTTCTTCCTGTGTTTCAGTGCATCGTGATGAAGAGGACTCTGGGTGTAGGCTACGCTGCCGTGGACAACCCAGTGTTCTTCAAGTCCAATACCTCCATGTTGCTAGGAGACGCCAAGAAGACCTGCGACGCCCTCCTCACTGACCTCAGGTCTCGCGTGGACGAGTCTTAATGACGACTGGAGGATAGAGGACAGAAATAACGACGTCCAGTTGTGACCCTCGAGGGATCCAGAATTTTATAGAATTTTGTGGCACGGTGTGCTGAAAATGAAGACAACTCGGATGTTGAGTGAGGGTGATATAATAAATTATTTAATTACCATCGAAATTACTCATAATACTAGACCGACAGCCTGAATGATTTCGTAGGAAGTGAGAAGTGCTGATTATAAAGCTTTATTCGCCGAACGTGTGAAAATTAATAATTGAAAAAAAAAGCTATTAAACTGAAATTCAGACCTGTACAAAAAATGACACACATATTTATTTTTATAACTGACTGTAAACCACTTGTTAAAAACAATTAAAACAGTTTAAAAAAAAGAAAGTAAACGGAAATCGGTCTTCCCCCTGGATCCGTGTTGGTCCTTATGATATTACTCTGGTTACTAACGAGCCTTAGGCCTCTGGGTTATTGCCCCTTAGCCAGATGGGATCTAGATATTAAAAAAGTGAAAGAACAAAAAATAAGGACCTGCTTTCAGTTTCAGCGTGGGCAGAGCAGGAACGATGAGTGGATGTTGTACTTTCTTCCATTGTCTGAATGAAATTGATAGGAAACTATTGTTTCTGTGTGATGTAGAAGAACGAAATGATGATTTGTATGAAATGACCAAAGATCAACTGCTCATATTAAGTGTCTAGAGGTAAGTAAGAGGTAGAGTGAAGAGATCAGAAAATTGGCTCAAGAAACAATTTAGGAAGTCAGTGATGATAAGTGCAAAAGTTTTAAATGTAATTTTTTGAACATATCTCCATCGTCGTAGATAATGTATGTCAGGGTAAAAGTTTGACCAAATTGTAATTTTGGGTAATTATTAATTTGTACACATGAGAGAAGTAAGGTTCTGAGTGTATTTGGTAGATCTAAGGCAAAGTAAGGTTCTGAGTGTATTTGGTAGATCTAAGGCAAAGAGGTTTTCCTATTGAAAAGACCAAAACAAAATCACATGAGAATATGGGCCCTTCACTTTGTGATTACTGTATTCCCAATGTAATAGTTTCTGTGGATTCAAAAGCAACTGTTTTTGTGAGAAGTTTTTTGTAGTGCCTGGAAACAAAAACTGTTTGAATTTCTTGTGTTGATGTTGATACAATTCCAAGTTTTGTGCTGCTTTTGTTGATTGCACAAAGAATGCACGGACTAACAATTTGTGTTTCAACTTTGAAAATGTCCGAGTGTGCCGCTTATTTCTCTCTCTTATCTTAAGATCTTTATTTTTGCGGAAGATGTAAAAATGTTGCACAGGTTTGGATTGCAACTGGTTGTTTTTGTATTGATCAAATTATTCGAAATATCAGATGAATGTGCCAACAATGATATACATATGTTGGAGTGATTCAGAAATTTTAATTAATCTTCGAGATGATCACATACAGTGAATTTTTTTTGTGTGCTGAATTTTGTGTGTATTGTAAGTGAAGTGTTGGTTTTAAAATAATTGGACAAATGTTTTACTGCACAATTGATTGCTCAGATCATTGAATAGCTCCCTAATCTCCTCTGTGTTGTAAGTGTGGCAGGATCGTGAAGGTATGAAGAGCAAAATGTCCTTGTTTCCGTCAGCGAATAGGTCAAATGTGTTCTGTTTAGTCTTCTTTTTTCATGTTTGTTTTGTTCCTTTGTATTTTTCAAGTAACTGACATGTGCCAGTGAATCATCCGTATGCAAGAAAATTGTTGAATGGTGAAAGTCATCATGATGTCAGTGGCCTGGTGATGTATCCAAACACTTACAGAAATCATAGCTCATTTTTGTCTCGTTTTTCTCGTAAAGATATTCCTAGAGGCATCTGATCATGTTAATTTTTTTTTTTTATTAATTACATTTTTTTAATGTACAATTTACCACCATCCTTACCACAATTTTTTAATTTACTAAAAGAATCGCAAAGATGTCATTGGTTCAGAGAATATTTTTCAACTGTTGTCTTGGTTAAAAGTGTAATCAGAGAGAGATAAAGAGCAAGGGCGTATGTGTATGTGCATAAAGTAGATGTGATATCTGAAGCTACACAGACGGAATTGAGGTTAGTGAGTTTGTGAATGTGTTCTAGTGAGGTCTGTTCAGGTTTATGCAGTGGAAGACAGGAGAAGAATGATCACACCGTAGAGTGGATTAATGTAGGAAGCAAGTCAAGAATGCATTAATGTAGGGAGGAAGACAAGAATGCATTAATGTAGGGAGGAAGACAAGAATGCATTAATGTAGGAAGGAAGACAAGAATGCATTAATGTAGGAAGGAAGACAAGAATGCATTAATGTAGGAAGCAAGTCAAGAATGCATTAATGTAGGAAGCAAGTCAAGAATGCAGCGAATGGTTTTTGTACAGCACAACACCCAGGAGTGAACACAGTGGTTGCTGAATTATGCGCATCCATGATTCAAGGTGACACGGAAATGGCTTTCCCCATAACTAATCGTTTTCTTTCTCTTCTGTATCTCCTCCCTCCCTCCCTCCCCCTTTCGTTTCATTCCCTCCATTGCCCATGACCTGGCCACACTGACACAGGGCTAGGCAGACACATGGACAGAGGATTAATAACTTTTTTTTCTCTATTTTGGGGGGAGTGGAGGCGGGGTGAGTTTTAGATATGTGCTTGTCGTACGTTTTATGGAGTTTTGAAGCTGTTTGGATCAGGAGCTTTTAAATAAGACGTAGGCCTAAGGAGGACAATGAACAGTTTGCACATTTTTAGCCCCTGTTTTAAACACTTTCTGTTTCTTGTTGAAGAATTACGTGCCCATATGTTACACGTACATGTATATGATGACGTAATAATTGTCCTGCTGTGCTGATTGATGGTTGTGGTGTGGAGAGAATGTGTCACAAAGTTTGGAGAAGTAAGTGTCCAAAGAAAACTTACTACCAGAGGTTGCATGTCCCCCCTTCATTTTTTTTATCCCAAAATGGGCCATCTTTACTGCTGAACCTCGGAACAATTTTAAGTGAAAGAAAATGCAAATTTAAGGACGAAACGATCTCTTCCCCTTTTTCTTTTAAAATCTGAAAACATTCTCCTCTCTCAGGAACAGAAATCTCAAAACTTTTTTTTTTCCTTCTTGAATTTGAAGTTTGTTTTATTGCTGTGGAAGCTGTAAATAATGGAGGATGACATTTGATGAGCTGGGGGCAGGGAGGGATTTTATGTGTTACGTGTATACGTTTATGTTTTGATTAATTAGTGTATATCCTTTTTATAGGTTGACTGTCAGCACTTTGGTGTTGGGATATCTGTTATCTGTTTGAAAAATATATGCTCTAGGTAATTTATACTCCATTTTATAATATTACGGTGCGATTTTTTTTTTTTTGGCGTGCAACAGTTATCATTTTTTCTTTGCTAATGCTTAAAAGGAAAACATCAGAATTTATCTGCCCAATTCTTAAACTTAAAAGATCGGAGAAACTATTGCTGTGGAATTCTCCTGTTTTCGCTTGAGTTACTTAAAGTTAAAGGCAATTAAAGACAACTCCGTCATGATGCTACTTAACACACTGCGTAACACTCCAAGATGCTTATGCCATTTAGTCATCCAGGAACTGCTTAGCATTTCAAAAAATCAAACTTCTGAATTTTAAATCATGAATGCACTTATACATTCTTCACCGTATCAAACGGTGCATTCGTTACTAAAGCTATGCTTGATCTTAGAACAGTTCCTGTTTGAATCACCTCCGATGGCCTTTCAAGTTTTCACGTTTTGGTTTGTTTTATTATAGAAGCAGTTTTTGTATTTATCAAGAAAGTTTAAGTATTTTATCACACCATGTTTTTTTCTTATGTGCATTTTTGTGGTTTTATTTTTTTCTTATACACGACTTCGATGCTTCTACTTATTTTTTAAATTGATTGGATCCTCTTCTGCATTCCCCGGGTTGTTCTTTTGTGGGCTTTAAAATAAGTCAATTTTCACTTTTGAAATAAAGTACTTAACACTTAAATTCTAGTTTTTGGCAAGTTCAGCTTCAAAAGTGTCTTTAAAAAAAATGAAAAATAGTTAACACTTCGCAGGACCATTCATGAACCAAGAAAGGTTGCCTTGACCTTGGTCAATAGCTTCATGGTGTTCCCCCCATTCCCAGTGATCACGTGGATAAATGTCTTTGGTGTACATTGACCCAAGTCTGTGAGAAGTGTGCATTCACTGTAAACAGAGTAGCTTTAGTGTAAATAATGTAAATCTGAGGCGGCTTTAAGCTTTTCCCCACTGTTTACTCCTCACTGTGATCAATGTTGGAAAAACGTACAACAAACATCTGTTTTTGAACCTTTACATGAAAAACTGCTTAAAATTCAAAAGTACTGTTGCTGATCGGAATGGGTACCTTTTTTTTGCATTTACACATCTATTTTTATTATTATTATTTAGTTCTAACAAGTAATTTGTTTTGGATATTACACAATCATAATATTTGGACTTGAACTTGAAGTAAAAGAGTGTCTTAAGAAGAGAACATGTGAGGATTGCGATAAATATCCTTTCAATGTTCTTCTTGTTTGTCGTGTGACAAATTGTTTCATAACCTGTCGTCTTTGTCTGTATGTGTGTAAGTGCCAGCTTGGCTTGTCCAAAGACTGGAAAACTGAACGATTAGAAACTAATATTGTTCAACAGCTGGAAGCTTCGACTCTTGTGAGATGAAGTCTGCGGTGTTTTGTTGAAACTGAAAGCAGTTTTGTAGATGCTATGAAATAAATGAAGTCTTTGACTTGTGCAGTGGAGTTTGGAATTGTTTTTTTTCTGTGCGTGTTTGTGGTGTTCCGGGGACTTTTTTGGTTCCCACCGATTCAAATATGTGTGGCGCGGTGGCCAATGGTTAGAGCGTTGGACTCCTAATCCAAGAGTCCAGGGTTCAAATCCGGGAGGTGACCGTGTTGTGTCCTTGAGAAAGACACTTTACACTATTTTTCCTCTCCCGCCCAGGTGCGAATTGGGTACCGGCATATTCTTCTCAGGAAGTAAACCTACGACAGACTAGCGTCCTGTATAGGAGATGATTAGTAATAATCGACTGTTCCGCTTCACGCTACCGAAACCGGGTCCGGCTCTATGGGCCTCATTGGCCTTGAAGGAACTTTCCTTTTTTTTTTTTACTTAGGCCTGAACCTAGCTTCTGTCTGAGCAGCTTGCTTGACAATGGAGGAAGTGACTGCGACTGGCTATGATGTCATGGAGTCCGGGCTCAAGGCGTGAAGGCCTGTTTTGAGCGTGATTTTGATTCTTGTCTTGTCATTTTTTTACAGTTTGACGAACTTGCGTCTCTCAATTGACAAGAAAATTGAAATCTTTGCTGGAATTTCACTTAGACCTGGATGTTTTGAAGTTTCCAAACATATTTCTTGGCACTGCTACACTGTACAGTTTGCACTTATCGACATAAAGGCCCTATTGCTATTTTTTAAAACACGTTTCTAATTTAAACAGCTTCATTACATTGTACTAAAATCATTGCAAGGGGATAGGCAGCCCTTGGCGACTTTGTCTTCACAAACTGATTTGTTTCTGGTAGCAGAAATGTTCATACATGATATTACCGGTACAGAACTATTACGTGGAATTAACACGCTGTGCTTTCATTTGAAAACAATACAAAGTGAATAAAGTCAAATACGATACTAGTCAACAAGGAATTTATTAAGTCAACATACATTTCATATAGCTTTCATTAAAAAAAAAATTTGACATCATAACAATCTTTCATTCCAAGCAATACTCCAAGGTATAGTTTGATTCATTGAGTCAATAAATGAGACTGAGCATTATATTCTTGTTTGAGAAGGGGAAGGGCTGGGTTGCCTGTATTCAATGTCCAATGGCATTGCAAAGTCTACTTATCAATCTACTGAATAGTCGCCATACCTTTTGAGTATTACATTACATAAACACCATAAGAAAATGAGAACATTAACAGTATATATGGGAAATCTCACAGATCATTTTGGAAAGTAATTGAACTTGAGAAACAACACTGGTTGAGGACATTAAGTAGAATGAATGCTTTAGATTCAGCTCTGTTGTGGAATCGGATGTTTAAGAATTGGATTTACTGTTTGTTCCTTCTTCAACACAGAAATCAGTGAAACAGAATGTGGGTCAATTCAAACAGACCAGGTAACTCGCAAAATATCCATGTTATTAATGTACAAAACATCAGGAATAATTTGATATAAACTTATAGTAAGTTATAGTCTGGTGTCATTTTAATGTAGAGACAAAGTCAGCGCCTTCTCACACAGTTAGTCATGGCAAACTGTTCACAGTAATACATGTACTTCGTAAGAAAAAACAATTAAAAAAATGTAATTTAATTTTAACGCAGATACATTTGTGTAGTTCTAGTCCTAAACGTATGGTTCGGCCACAAGTCTGAGCTTCTGCCTCGATGTCGTTGACACTTGTGGACGGAATAAGTTTGCTTGCAAGGAAATGTACACCATTTGCCACAACATATCGATTACTCCCTTACATTTTGCTTTAAATAACACAGTATCAATAGTATCATGATCACAACAGGTTCATCCTCGTCTGAACAAGACATCGGGAATGAGTGTTCTTGACGAAGCATTCATAAAAAGAAATGAAATACCGTAAACAATATCACTGATTTCAAAAGAGTTTCATGATTTTGTGTTACCGGTAGTGTGAATAGGAAAATTATGACATTGCAAACAACAGTAATAAAAACGAGAGCACATGGTCTGTTGAAAAAAAGGGGGGGGGGGGGGTCCACTTGTCATGGAGTTAATAGCTTCTTACAAAAATCAACAAA
>JBDFRD010258097.1:0-11020 GCA_039654405.1 Bullina lineata
TTCTTCTTCTTCTTCTTCTTCTTCTTCTTCTTCTTCTTCTTCTTCTTCTTCTTCTTCTTCTTCTTCTTCTTCAATTGGCCCCCATTCTACCTTCAGGTTCTTTATTGCACGCCGATGGCCTGTGCAATTTCTTCGACGGATGCGTTGAAACTCTGAGTGGAAAACAGCTTCCTTTTCATATTGTAAAGACGGCTTCATTTGTGTTCACACAACCCGACGCGTTGTTTTCGTCTCACGGTCCATCTTAAACGTTCTGGCCGCGCTGGCGAAAAAGAAACGAAACAATCTTTGGCGTAATGAACGTATGTTAGTCTCTGTCAAATTCGTATTTTTTAAAATCAAATTATAACTAGATCTATGTGCCATCGTTGTGTATAGGAAAATGCTATGATAGAATTAATTTATCATCATATGAGCTTTATAGAGTCATGACAGGAACGGATAACTGAAAGAGGGATAGAAAAGAATGTTGTTCAGAAAATGTGGAGATGGATAGGACATGCATGGAGAAAGCCAAGGACAAGAATAGCGCAGAGATGGAATTCACAAGGGAAAAGCCGTACTGGTAGACCAAAAGCAACATGGTAGAGAGAGGTCAAAACTGATGACAGGAAAATGGGAACATCGTGGTCACTGCTGGGGAAAGATGCACAGAGCAGGCTAGAGGGGAGAAGGGTTGTTAATGGTGTAGGTTACTGACAAAGACAAGAGAGAGAGAAAGAGACAGACAGACAGACAGAGACAGAGAAAGAGTGGAAGATACAGACAGAGAGAAAGAGAGAAATAGAGAAAGAGGGTGAAGTGACAGAGAAGTAGAGAAAGCGTGTGAGAGAGAAATAGATAGAGAGGATGCTATCTGAAGTTACAATTTAACAACGACGCTGGCCTTCCCCACACTCCACAACACGAGCGTTTAAAAAAACAATATATCATCCATCGTTACCTCCCTTTAGTCCTCCCCCCCCCCCCCTTCCCTCTTTTCCCCCCGCCCCCCTCAGAAATGTTTGATTATTCTAACATGAGCTTTACAGATACTTTACTGTCAACGGTGCAATTACTTTGCATTTACAAGCGACAGGCTATTTTTCACTGTATGGTTGCTTAATGTACGTTATGTTTTTAACCCTGCCTGGGCCAAACTTGGAAGGTAACACACTAGCCCGTGTTGGGCCTCATGATCTGATCAAGTCCAAAACAGTAACAGTAAGGTGGAATGATAAACTTCTAATGATAAGCACGTCTCAAAACAAAACAAAATCGAGACGTATCGACAATTCCTGTCTTCTAAGCAGCCACTTGAGTTGATGCGCCTCCTTGGTCTTTTCAGTTAAATTATTTCTTTTTTCTTTTTCTGTTTTTATTTTGTTCTTCTCTTTTTTTCCCTCTTTTTCTCTTTCTTTGTCTCCCATTATGATAGGTCTTCTCTTCATGTAATTGTTGTTGTTTTTGTTTCGCTTAGAAGACAGTAATTGTCGATACGCCTCTATTTTGTTTTGTTTTGTGACGTTCTTATCATGAAAAGCATTCCACCTTACTGTTACCGTTTTGACTTGCTTTGTTTGCTTCTCGGCAGCCCCCATTGTATAATGCTAACGATCCTGATCACTAGCTGTCCGCCCAAGTGAGACTGCTTGGCACTGATTCGGCCTACATTTTTAGAACGGTTTTTCTTAACTTATCCTTTATGTGTGTCTATTTTCATGTGATTAAACTTCCTTCAAACAATTTCAATGTGTGTCGTGTGTGTGATCTATTGTTACTTTCCTTTTGAAAATGCATTTGGACGTCGGGTGTAGTTTTTGTTTCGTTTTTAGCAGCACATGCCATTGCCTTGTGCAGTTCATGGGGAAAGAAATTAATGATAAACAATAAACAAACACACACACACACACACACACACACACACACACACACACACACACACACACACACACACACACACAGATACAGTGCGCACACTCCCTGTAAGCATGTGAACCGTTGAAAGTGATTGCATCAGCGCTATTTTTAGCCATAAGCATCAGAAATGTAGCACTATTATTGAATTTGTGTACACATTATGTAACCAGGTCCCCGGTGTGTTCCAGGGGCCAAGAGAGTGACACGACTGACGCACAATAGGCTTTTGGTCCCTTTCTCGTCAAACGCAGGTAATTAACTGACAAAAATGCGAAATCATTGATGGTCAACATTGATGGGGAAATAACCTATTTTTCACAGATTTTTAAAATTTGGAGCCGGGCGGGCCGGGTTTAATACTTGTTTAAACGTTATCAGAAATCTTTTTTTTTTAAACAGGACTTAGATCCGATATCTGTGGCAAGGCGTACGATAAAAACGCTTTATTTATTTCTATTGAGGGTAGATCATTCACTTTCCTTCAAAAAAATAAAATTCTTCTCACAAATAATACTTGTCCCAGTGTAATTATCGAAACATATCCAACGTTTGTCATGTCAATACACTGGTGTGAAGTGGCGCGGTGGCCGAATGGTTAGAGCGTTGGACTCCGAATCCAAGGGTCCAGGGTTCGAATCCGGCAGGTGGCCCTGTTATGTCCTTGGGAAAGACACTTTACACCAGTTTTCCTCTATGCACCCAGGTGCGAATTGGGTACCGGCATTTTCTGCTTGGGACGTAAACTTACGACAGACTAGCGTCCTGTCTAGGAGATGAAGTAAAAACCATCGGTTTCGCTTCTCTCTGTCGAAACTGGAATAAGCTCCGGCTCTTTGGGCCTCATTGACCTTGAAGGAACTTTAGTTACACTGGTGTGAACACACAAAGAACAGAAAAGACTAAACCATTCTAAGGACACCGATGTGCTCATTCATAAATGTCTAATGCAAAAAAAAGTGGTGAATACAAATAGAACTAGCTACACAAGTAATTAAAAAACAAACCAACGCTCGACATTTCTGTCTTCGATGGTTTAAACAACGGACAAGCACTACGAAACCGCATCAAAACTACATTACATGTACCATAAAAGGATCCTGGACGATACATATAGCAGAAGACGTTGGAAACCCCACCAATGAATGTGCTGCTATGGCACTTAACCGCAACTGTTGGAGGAAAGTGGTATTCAACCTTTTTGCGGCCCTATGTTCCTTAAGGAATCAAGAGGCATAAGTTAAGTAAGTCAAGGTATTCAATCTCGGAAGCGAGATGAAACTCGGATAATGATGTACCATAAAATCCAGATCTAACGTCATGTCCTCATTGATAGGCAGGGGAGTGTCTATGTGGAAAGGACCAACGTTTTATAGGCATTACGGTGCGTTCAAAAGTGACGTAAAATTTGTTGCCACCGTGTCTGTAACACAAGCATAGTACAGCCTGCCAGTAAAGAATAACGGTCTTGACTTAATCCTCTTCGTTCCCGGGGGAGCAGAGGGCTGCAACCACTGCTCGCTAACGGACACGGTTCTGAGCAATTTTCTTCCTCTGGGGTCATGAAAATCCAGCCGTTTTTGTCTCATCCTCCGTGCATCTCCTCCAAGTTTTCTTCGGCCTTCCAATTTTTCTTTTCCCTTGAGGATTCCAGTCCAGCGACTGCCTTATGCAATCTGCCCATGAAGACGTAAATGGAAGCATGATTTATTGCGTCGGGTTGTGGAACGCAATGAAAGCTGTGTTACTTCCGCGGGAGGGGAAAACAAGGTGTGTGTGTGGGGGGCGGGGGGGGGGGGCATTTTGCGAACTGTTGAGATTCAGTGCAAGCAAGTCCTGATTAATTTATTGTCAGTCTGATGAAGTTATCATAACTTCTGTTCTATCAACGGTTTACTGCTAGCTTTTCCCGTTTTGTTTTTTGTTTTTGGGGTTATTTTTAATTTTTGTTTTCCATTTTTTTTGATGAATTTGAATTAGCCATATTTTTGTTGTCCATCTTCCATCTTCCACAAGCTAGATAGTTTTTCTTTAAGTCAGGATACTTTTCATGCTACATTAAAAGAATGTTTGTAGTAGTATTGTCTTCTTTAATAAATAATAGGCTTTTTCTTGGCATCCTTCATGGTATTTCTATATCATTATCTTTTCATGCAGCCGCTGTGGCCGGACTTGACAGTCCTGCATCGGGCTTGTCAGCATCAGACGTGGACCACTTCCTTGATGGTCTTCGCTCGCGCCATGATGATGATGATCTTTTCTATTTTCTTATCTCTTCTGTTTTGTCCAGAATGTCATGAAGAACAAAATTCAGGTAGCAAAACTGTATTACAACTTAACTGTTCACTGACAAACGTTTTACCATGCACCCACTTGAATAAGAATAGACTTCAAATAGAGCAGGCAGGTTCTTGTGTTCTGATAGCAGACTCAAAAGTGTTTCCCTGAGAAGGACAGGGTTTAAGTGCCATTTGGTGTTGTTGTTTTTTTTTTTTTTTTTTTTTTTTGAGGTATGACTACCATGATGTTCAGCAGGTCAAAATGTTTAATTCAACAAAGGTGTAAGTCCTTATCTGTAAAAACAAGAGAATTATTTTGTTTCTTGGATATAGACAACAGTGGTCTAAGTCCAAACACCCCATAATTTCCTGACAAATGAAAATATAATTACCAAAAGTAACCTAAACAATGAAAGATGCACCTTTCTTTACAAAACAAAGTCAATAAGAAAAGAAACAAGTTTAACTTCTTTACATCTGGATCAATAACAACAACAACTTCTTTACTTTGGTGGACAAAATGTAAATTTCCTTTAAAGTCCATTTTTTATCAAAATGCGAAAAACGGCACTTCGACCATTGCTGTTCTCATGGGCTCTTCGAGCAGAGAGAAAAACGAAGAGCGTCTTCTGTGAGCCTTGATGTAGGAACTACTCTAGATGTCTCACTGTGACGTCGTGTTTATTCATTGAAGGAACATGTGTACATAGGTTATACATGTATTAATTAACCTCTTCACTGCTAACGTCAATGGTGATATTGTGTTGAATCCTAATTCCAGTCTTGAATATTAATCAATTAATTGTTTTTTCCACTACTGACCAAAATAATTTTGAAATAAGCTTTTTGAAATTAAGTTGTTCACACTTTTCATTTAAAACGAAGTTTTTGCTTGGATTCATCAACAGATAGCTGGTAGTGAAAGGGTTAATACATATACTCGTAGTAAAGTACCTTAAGCCTATGAAGCCCATAGAGCCGGAGCTTATCCCGGTTTCGGTAGCGTGAAACGGAACAGATGATTTTTAACACCATTTCCTGGACAGGACGCTAGTCTGTCGTAGGTTTACTTCCCCAGCAGAATATGCCGGTACCCAGTTCGCACCTGGGTGGGGAGGGGAAATTAATGTAAAATGTCTTTCCCAAGGACACAAAACGGTCACCTGGCCGATTCGAACCCTGGACCCTTGGATTAGGAATCCAACGCTCTAACCATTCAGCCACCTCGCCACACGAATTAATACATTAACATCAGGAAATAGTTTGGGGTAACATGAATATTAAACATTAATTTATAACGAGAGGAAATAGTTGGAGGGAATTTCCCCAGTGACTCAGTGTTCCGCTGAATCATGTGATTTTTTTCAACAAAAAGAAAGGAAGGAAGGGAGAAAGACAGAAAGGAAGAAGAAAAAAAGGAAGAAAGAAAAAAGAAAGAAAGGTAGAAATAAAGAAAGAAGAAGGAAAGGGCGAATGGAAGAAAGAAAGGAAGATAGAGAAAAAGGATGAAAGAAAGGAAGGAAGGAAGAAAGAGAAAATACATAAATTTAATTCCAAACGTTCAAGTGACGGAGAAAATAAATCACACAGTGTGAAAGTGTTTCATGTTTAATCAAAAAAGCCACATTAATTCCCGGCGAAGACGCTCTCTCTCTCTCTCTCTCTCTCTCTCTCTCTCTCTCTCTCTCTCTCTCTCTCTCTCTTTCTCTCTTTTCCCTCCTCTGTTTAACAACATAGCAACACAGCAGCGACTAACAGAAAAACAAAGACCGAATGACAACTTAATCACAAAGGAAACACGATTTTAGTTACCTTCTTTCGCAACAAAAGTACATTGAAATTCCTTCACGGCCAACAATGAGGCTCACAAAGCTGTTTCAATTTATAACAGCTTGCTTGAAGTGGAAAAGAGGATGTTAGTTACATATATCACCTCCTAGACCGGAGTCTTTCTGTCGAAGGTTTACATTCCAAGCAGAACATGCCGGTATCCAACATGCACATGTGTGGGTTCAGGATAAATGCAAGTCAATCATTATTTCAAGGATATCTTATATAGCACGGTCACAGTCATGATTAGAACCAGAGGGATCTGACTGGTAATCCAACATTATACATTGTATATTATATTTCATAAGACAAATCACTTGCACTTCAAGAAACAATGGATAATCAAATGGGTGATAAAATCAGCCCCTGTCATCACATCTGCGTTATCAAGGACAATTGGGCTACATGCCGTAATCATCATGAACATAATTTGTTCTGATAATCCCAAGGGTTTGAGAGAGGAATAAAACAATAAAGGAAAAACCAAGTAAATACACTAGTACATGTACATGTACATGTACGTATAGTATAACCTCTCCCATACAGATAATGCTCTACAAAACATATCTACACAGAACAAGATGTAGCTGTCCATATTTTTTTTACCTAGATTCTAGATTTTCTTCTCCAGTTTACTTTAAAGTTTAATTTCAAATATCATACAACTTTAGTGGACATTCTTCAAAACTTCTCAAAATGTTAAGAATAAGGAGCACTTCAGACAAACTAAATTCTGTAAAATGAACGTCTTAAAACTTTATCATCCTTGGCCTACAGCTTTCAGGCACAGATTAAGTAACCAACAGATAAGGCCACAGCTCATGGTCACTAGTTTTACACTGAAAGGGGATGACCTTGGCATTTCTTCAAGAGGCAATCACAGGGTCCAATGACCCATACACCACACATCAGCGAAAAAAAAAGCAAGCATGACTAGACTCATGTCACAAGACGTGCAATGACGTCAAGACAGACATTAGATGTTCGACACGAGACATCATTCTATAATATAGGTCTATAATGAAGCTATCTACCATTTCACGGTCTTCCGCTACACTTTATATAAACACTGAAAATATAGGTTGCATAGAAGAAAATGCATGACCTGAGTCAAAATTTCATGGAATTGAGGTAATTTTTTTTAAATCACTGTAACTTCGACTTGATCAAACTAGACACCTTGAGTACCTTAATATTTGAAAAAAAGTTTGGGCTAACAGAAAGGGCTACTACCCTGGAACACAGTACTGTCATGCAATCAAATAAGGGTTTTCATATCTGGATATCATAAACATGAACAATATTTTGAAAATCATAGCCTTACAATGCGGACTACAGCAAATAACACGGTAAGACTGAAGACACTGATAGACCTCACTGCAATCCAACTCTACGTTTCATCCAAGGACTTTCAGGAAAATACGCTTGATCTTTATAAGCCTTAACCAAACACAGAAGCCAAGGCCAGAGAAGGTTATCTCAATTCATGAACATGAAACTCTTCTCGGAAGTCCTTGGACACCCTCAGCCACTCAAAAACATTAGCTAATCCAGCAGGGAGGCCACTGATAATAGACAAAGGAGCATTCTATTGGAAGAAGTAAACTGCCAAGCGTTGTTTTCCATTTATTAAAAATATATTATTACTGTTAAAGAGTGATTGGCTCTCAGGGTTGCACAGGTGAAAAAAAAAGAAAATGAATCAATAAATAAATAAAAGTTAAGTCTATTGTTCATTATGACAGGTAAAAAGAAAAGCTTCAGTTAATGACATTTTTCATCAGCCTGTTGTCTGATATACGTATGATTTGTCCACACACAATAGATTGTACACATAAAATGTACAAAAAGATCGAAAATCAGTGACTATGTGACACAGGAATGAGGCTTTATCCGCTAGGCCATAATCAGATGAAATTTACTTAAACGTTTTTGCCATTTATAGATATGAGCTTCTGTCCTGATATCATTAACTGTTCTATTGTTTATCAATAACGCGTTATCGTTTTGATACAAATGTATTCACACCTGTTGTGTATTGATATATTTCCATTTTTATTACAAATGAATATAGGGCCTACTTTATTATATAATTTGGTATACAATTATCTAGACAAATATTACTTTTACTTTTTATTATACCTCTGAAATGGGTGCTGGTAATTCATTTCTTGCACCATTTTTTTATGTTTACTTTCTAAGAGGAATGTTTAACATAATATTCAGAAATATGTATCCCCACTTTCTACGAGATGTTTTATTATCCCCGAGTGTCATCTTGTATGAGTAAATCTTATCTTCGGGTCTCTTTCAACAAATTTTGCAGTCTCATTTAGAATATGAAGTAAGCCTTGACTGCATTGTAAATAATGATTTTGGTGTAAAAATATTCTCTCTCGCTCCCAGAACATCATCATATATGCATACCTATCCTGAGGCCACAAACTGAGCAGTGTGACAACCTATATCATCTTCTGTCCAGGAAGCAGATAGTGACTCAGTCAGGTGAGGTTTTTATTCTTCTTTGTTCCTCAACTACTAACTAAGAGGGATTCCTGACTGCAATTGTTTTTCAATACCAGACTGACATGTTTCATATGTAGCCATTTGTACCATTTTCATGGCAGTCTAACCTAGGTAAGGTTCAGCTCTGGCCACCATCAGCCCAAACAATTCATAAAAGACATATATATACCTACTAGGAACAATTTCTCACATTTCTGATTAAAAAAAGCTGCAATTATCACCTTATTTGTAGCTGAGGATGTAACTAAATTGAAAGCAATCAAGAATGTGTAACACACATTTGTTTGGCAACCATTCTTCGCTGACTGAAACTGCATGGGTTTACTTTAAAAATATTTGTTTGGCCTCTTATCATAACAAAAAATACACAATGCTTTTTACTTTTGTTTTATTTCAGAAGGTATAAAAAAATGACTATCTTTTTGGCTACTCTTGGGATAAAAATTACATGTAGATCTCTAGTATTTTTGGATGATTATACAAGCATGGAAAAGTAAACATAAGTTGTTCTTTAAAACAAGATTTGATCATTGCTTAAAAAAAAAAAAAAGACAAACCAATTATGTTGTTGTTGTTATTTTGCTAGAAAATTACTTCACTCATATTCATTTCATTTTATTACGATTTCAAGTGTTTTACCACTAATGTAAAAATAATAATAATACTCAATTATTTGACTAAGACAGTGCACGTAGTTGTGAGTCAACTTCAACCCTAGTTTGAAATTAGCATTTAAGATGAGAAGAGAAGTGGAAGTGTTTTCCTGTTTGCAGTGGATTTTCAAACATTTGATTTCATGAATGCTATACTAGATCTAGATCTATTTGTGGCTTGATGCAAATTGTATTTACAATTTATAATAAAGCTATCGTTACACCACCATCTCTTAAAAAAAGCTCTTCCTCAGAACCTGTGTGTCTGTTTCATCTTACGCTACATCCAGAATCTAGGCCTAGAATTGTAAGCCAGATCTAGGCCTAGATCTAGATGTCTGCTACATCTAGAATCTAAATAGGCTACATGTAGATCTAGGTACTCACCAGCTCTCTAGTCTCGATTGTAAACACAAGTTTTCATGAAACATAATTGATTGATGTCCATTTTGAATTTAGAATTTACATGATTACATGTCAAATTTGCTGCCGTTTCACACTGCTGACAAAGAATAACATGCCTAGAATCTAGATCTAGATTCTACCACAATAATTACCGAGAACCCATGGCACAACTCCAAAAAAAAATTAATTGTGCTTCCATCATAATGAAAACAACTGCTGATTCCAAGTCTGAAAATTATTAAATTAAAATGATTCTGGGCCCACATATGACGAATCATAATTTAATGCATAAATGACACAGTCACAAAGGTTAACAAATCTAGAATGTAGATTCTAGATTCTAGATTTGTTAACCTTTGTGGCTGTGTGTGACTAAGAAACTCTTTACTTTTACTTTCGATCCAATTTAATGCATTATTCATTATTTCTGGACGACGGCCAATTTTTATTTGTATATCTAGATCTAGTCATAGTGTAGTACTGCAACAGATGAGATTCTAGATATTTCATGGATCAAGATTCTACGACAACTTCATTCACTCAAATACTTTTGGTGACAGGTGAACTGTGACAGTGACTCAAGATTCAACATGAATCATAATTGAGAATACAACAAAATAACGGACAGAAGCGCACATTGAAAACAAACCTTCATGCATGAAAAAGTAATCTGGAAAAACACATGTGAGATCAAGATCTATCTATTAATGTAGACTTGGATCTTAATTATGGATTGTCATAACAATAATTAGCCTGCGTGAGCTTACCAGCGCGCTTTCATTATACTGCTAGAGTCTAGTTTACCTGGTTCAGAACCACGGTTTAGAACCGACCTAGATCTATCCCCGCCGTCACACCATCGCCTGATTTTTCATTCAGTGGCGTGAGGATGAAGTCTAAGAAGTATTTCCGTTATGCATGGTCCATGGCATTGTTTACGGAAACGGAATCTTTGACTACAGAAAATCTGTGCACATTTATTTATGACGTCATAAACGACAATTTATGTTGCTTCGTTTTAATTTGCATTATATTCCATTCATTATAATATTAATATCTTTCAAACATACACACATAAATTGAGGAAAAGGGCATGGGAGAGGGTCACGACTCAATGTTTTAAGGAAAATGATGACACGTACATGGGACAAAGTCAGAGCATGTTCAGAGAAACGAAAGGGACATCACAAAACATGGGACGTAACCGTATAAATTGTACTTTTTCCTGTTGTTTTCGCAGTTCCTTACCTTTGACACAAAAATGCTGAGCAGCCCAAATAAGATTTCCAATTATTTTTATTTTAAAACTGAGAATATTAAAATCTTAAATATTGTTCCATTCATTTACATGTGACTATATTGCTGCTTTGCCTGGGCAGCCTCTTACTTAGAAACAACGCTTTGCCCAGAGGCGCTGTTCCTCTCTCGGTC
>JBDFRD010258207.1:0-11016 GCA_039654405.1 Bullina lineata
CCTCATGATTCTCAATATTTCGTAGAATTATTTCACTATATACATTAAATAAATCAGGTGAGAACACGCAGCCCTGCTTCACACCCCTGCAGATTGGTCTATATTGACTGATGTCATTGTCGACTCTAATGGCTGCCTCCTGTTCCCAATACATGTATATATGTTTCTGACATAGTTTAGAAGCACCAAAAAGGAAATGAAGACAGCCAGGATGACATGGGCTCGACTGAAAAGGGTCTATCAGAACCGAGTGCGTTGGAGGAGCATTGTTGCGACTTTAAGTCAAGTAATTAATTCATCAGATGACACGCCACATACAACGGGGGGAAAAGATATGCCGTAGCCCACATGAAAATTAAGCGTTGGGCGATGCTTGTCTGTCTCGGCGCAGCATTTAAACTCCTAAAAAGCGTTCTGTTGTTTTGGACGAGGAAAGAAATATTTTGTATTTAACAAAATAAAAGTGTGGGCCACCAAAATTAAAATATAAATAATTAAATAATTGCTGTTCTTTTTACTCAAAAAGAACAGAAGAAGAGAGCATAAAATAAACTCGATCAAGTATAAATTGTTCTGTTAGATTCTTCACGCAAGCTTATAGTTTTTTACAAAACGCCGTAGAATTTGCATGAATGCATGGCGGCGGACATCATAGTCTGTTATTTTCTGTCATTGAACACTTGCTAACAGTGACATTAATAAGGATCTAGAAAAGATACTTTGTAAGTAAATGCTAATAAAACACATTCTTCCAGAGAAAGTTAGTAACAGTTATCTATTAAATTTATTATATTATTCTTTTCAGCACATTTAAAATTTATTTAGAACTCGGATGCTCCGCTCGGCAACGTTGGCGGTCAGTTTTCTAATGAAATGATCTCTAGATTTCTATTCAATTTTCTATTCATTCCTTGTCAATAATTTTGTTTTCATCATTTTACTCAGATGTAGCCATGCTTAGAAGCGAAATAAGCGGTTAGATGTAAATCTAGATAGATCTATTCAATATGAACGTTTAATGTTGATAACTGGTCTGCAGAATTGTATGTCATCAGTTGAGCTTGAGGCTGAGAATTGGGTCATTTACTTAGAGTTAGGCCTACTGTTTGTTTATTTTAGGGCCTAGACTGTATAATTCATATCTAGATCTAGTAAACATGCATTGTTGTGTAATTCTAGGCTACTCAGCCTTCAGAACCAGGAGGATTAGATCTAGCTTTAGTTTTAGGGAGTTAGATCTAGGGGTTTGATTGGTATGATTTTGTTGAAAAGGGGGGATGATGGAGGGAGGAAAAACAATTGTAGACTTAGCCTAGATATCTAGGTCTGAAAGATCTATTGTGGTATTGTCTAAGTCTATATCACTTCCATTTATTTGGACTAAGATATTTTGGGGGGATTTCCATATATGCGCTTAGGGTTGGGGGGGTGGGACTTGGTAGGGTACTGCGTACGAAAATCCTTTCTTATTTTGATTTAAATCATGACCATGGAGTGACTCGAGTGTTGAAAGCTGTGTTAATGTTAATTGTAAGTTATGGATGTAGATCTACTATTTTGTCCAAATTGTGTGTGTGTGAAGTGCATGTGTTTTAAAAAAATGTACATTATATTTTGTTTGTAGGCCTCTTTCAAGATGCCTAGGCCAAGAACAAGAAAAACGAAAGTGGAGAAAAAGAAAGTTGAAGCAGATGAAGCTGAGGAGGTTGAAAAACAAACCTCCAATGTTGGTAGCACTGAAGACAGCTTTACATCTGAGGCAGGGGAAGAGAGTGGAAATGCCTCTCAAGACGATTCTGTCATGGAAGAGGCTGAAACTGATCAGAAAGTTGAAGCTGTGGGCTCTGAGGAGATTGGGGAAGAAATGATCGATGAAGGAGCTGGGGACGATACCCAGATGGAGACAGATAATACGACCGAAGATAAATCAGAAAAAAAGAGGGAAGAGGATAGAAAAGAAGAACATCTAGACAAAGACATGAATGATGAAAGTCAAGGTGTCTCAGAGAAAGATGGTACCAGTAATGCTGAAGAAGTCTTGAAGAAAGAAAAAGAAGTGGAAGAGGAGGAAGTAGATCGCTACAAACCTCAAGCATTTCCTTCATTTGGCGATCTTTCTATTCAAGGTAAGTAATATTAAATTTGACATTGTTAAAAGTTCACCTACTAAGTATTTGACCACCTTAGTAACATGCAGACAAAACCTTTGATCACAAGTCACCTGTAACTTAGAATCCCTTTACATTGATGTCTAGATTTCATTTCCATGTATCCTTATTTTGAACATCTTAAATGGATTTTTGCTATTTTTCTTTTTATGTATGACTTCCATTTTAGAAGATTTGAAGCTGTTGTGTCAACAAGCTCTGAAACACAAAGTATCAGGATATTAAAAAGAATAAAACAAGCCCTCCTGTGTTCAGGGTATGGCTTGCTTGTGAGTTCATCCCTGAAGTTTTTTTGGGAGGAGGCACCATTGTGAAATTTGTTTCTGTAAATTGTTCTATTTATACATATTGTTTTCCCTCTACAGAAAAGTGGCAGTGGCATTTCAAAATATTCCCCATTGATCAAGCAGATATGAGGTCATGTATACTAGACTCTGTCTCGAAGATTGCTCAAGAAACTTGGATGTACATTGACAAACAAAACTATGGAATGGGGTATGTCTTGGAAGAAGATTTATAATTTTGTATTTATCCTATTATTATTTTTTTAACGAAGTGCTTATTTTAGCATTTGGAAACTGTTACATGATTTAATTTTAATGTGCCTTTCTTGGATGGCATTGTTGTGGAAAAGATGGTCAAATCAAACTTTCTAATTATTTTGAGCATTAGGTTCTGATTTTAATATGGTTTCAAGTATTAAAAAAAAAAAAGGAAAACGTAATCTTGTAATGCCCAAATACATGTTTTTGTTTCAATTGCTAGATTTTTTTTGCACATACAAAACTGATAAAGAAAATTTTCTCAAAACAAGATTTAAAAGATTTTCATTGAAAAAAATCCATTTATTGGGAGATAAAATTGCCTTATAATAATGATTTATTTGTGTAATTTATTCCACCATAGCTCATTTTGTCTACTCTTTGTCATCATGATTTGATCTTGATCTTTTTATTTCACTTCAGCACACGTATAAAATCTTAGAATCTTGCTAAGATGAAGAAGTTCATTATTTTACATATTTGAATTCTCAGCGGTACGTTGAAGTTAAATTTTAATATAATTTGTTCTTGCAATCCAGGGCAGTTGAGTTGTGCATGAAGAATAGTGTTGATGCCTCAACGGTGCTGCTGAAAACACTGACAATGCCGTTGATGTATCGCTACCTGACGATCCAAGTAACTCATCGTGGACACAATCCTGTTGATGTGGAAAATTTGAAGGCTACGGCTAAAGACACAGAGACAACGGATGGGGATGAGGAAGAAGATGATATTGAAGAAAAGATTGAGAAATTACCATACACTGAAATAGAAGAAACAGGTATTTCTTTGTGAAATGTAGCCAAACTTGTGAAGAACAATTTTGTGCGTGTGACCTGAAAATAACCACTCACTATTTTATGTACCAATACGTAATTTACATAGCAATTTTTTCTTCAATCATCATCATCATTATTATAAATTTTAAAAGCAAAATACACCGAGAAATAGTATCAATGTTTTCTATATACTACAATTTTTGCAAGAGAATTTCAAGTTAATAATTCAATTTTTTTTTTTCAATCCTCAGCAACGGTTTTGCTTGATAATGTGTACACTCTGTCGATGGAAAAGATCAAAGGTATGTATTTTTTATTTTTTGTATTTATTTTGTTGTTTTTTTAAGCAGGTGACATCTGTGCCTCTTTGCACAACAAGGAAGTGAAACAGAACAGAAACACCGGTCTATTCCTGTCTTCTGTAGAGTTTTAGCACAGTAAGGTATAATATTGTCTAACTGCTTATATATTTTACATTTTCAGGAGAATCGGGTTTGTATATGTATAATACAATATTTGATGAATTTTTAAACCAGAGCCAAAGTTGGCTTACAAAGAAAGACGGTGTTTGGAGGGACGCAAGAGATATATATTGATTAGCATTGTTGAAGAACCAGTCTTTGACAGAATTATAAGTGTTGAGGAGAATTGTGGCTACTGTTAATTTCGGGTAAAACTTTGTATAGGCTGTGACTGCTTCAGTTCTTGTCCTCCATAACCCCCACACCGCTACCACAGTCTCAATTTAATTTCAGGAAAGGAGAAGAATCGCTCACTGTATGTGAAATATTTGCCAGAAGGCACCACAAAAGAGCTCCTCAAAGTGCTCTTTCCTGTGGCTAATAATTTGGACATCCTAACGACCGGGAGAGGTCGTAGGTGAGTACAGGCAACAGTGGCAGGGTTATCAGTGAGTCGGTGAAAAAGCCGCCCTGGTGCCCTGAACCAACTGGCCTAGTTCAAGCCCCAGCCTTGGAGAACCTCACCTAGCATTGCCTCATTATGGATCCCTAACCAAGGACATGAGTATCACACATTTTTATTGTTACAATTGAATCTGTTTTTTGCTTTCAGGTGAGAATTACAAAATGTAAAAAAAAATGATTTGAATGAGAGAGCATTTTTCTTAAAGTGTCTGCCTCCTTCGTGTGGCATGAACCAAAACACAATCTGATGTTGTTCTAGTCAAGACTTGCTCGCACATAAGATGCATTAAGCCAAGCTCAGTCTGAGCTTTAAATGCACTGTCAGAATGCTGCAGGTATAGCCATGGCTTCGAGTGACAGCAGACATTGTATGCCTGGCACAACCAGGTTGTTTTTTTTGCACATATTTTAGTTATGATTTACATGTGCCTTTAAAATGTGATTCCTATTTCACAGGGTTGGTGTATTGAATGTGGCATCGGCAAGCAATGTACCAGGAATGTGCAGTGCATATGTCACCTGTCATATCAATGGTTGCAAGACTGTGGCCCTGGACTGGAAAGAAGGTAAGAAGATAAAGATTAGGAGCATCTTCTGTGTGAAAAAAAAAATAATAAAAGGGCTAGGGCTATTCGTTTGCTCGGACGAATAGCTTCTGTGGCTTTTCATACGCTCGGGACGAATAGCTTCTAGGACTATTCATACTCTCGGCTGCATGGATCAGTGGTAGGACATGAGTGCCAGACCGCCGGGCCCAGCTCGGAAATCCGGGCTGACAAAATTTCACAGCATCACGTTCCGGGTTGCATCGGGTCTCAAAAAAGAAAAAGAAATTACAGACAAAAAAAAATAAATCACCGAAAAAAAATTGGCTGGTAACGAGCAAGTCCATCCTGGCATAATGGACTTTTAAAAACTGGTACCGTGATATGCATGCAAGTTCCGGATGCGATATTTCGTTTCGTTGCACCTGCCCACTGTCTGATCTCCGGAAACGCTGTTACGGGATCGAAAAGATAAATAATTTACATGGCTCAAATAAGGGGTGAATGATTTCCAAGTATCGGAAATGGGATTTTTTTTATCCCTCAGATGTTTTTCATGAGTCTAGCTAGATCTGGTTGCGCGCTGCCTGAGTTGCAGAGCTACAATTACAACCACCGCAGGGCATGGAGTAAAAATATCATGTATACTGGCAACAAAAGGGGACTTCAGCTTCAAGCAGACCGCCTACTGACTCCTAGACATGTTAGATCTAAATCTAGTTTTGTACTACATTTGTAGTCTAGCTAGGTGATACAATCGTACGAGACCAATCACATCATCAACATGTAGATTCTTAGAGATATTACGTGTAATGGATTATTATCTAGATCTAGTTGAAACTCGTGAACTCCTCGATTAATCTTTAACTTCAACTTGGGTTTACACTGTACACCTTGTATTTATTTCTCATCGTGTTCTTCACCCCTTTCATCTATGTTTTGTGTGTGGATTTGGGAGGTGGGCAATTCAAATTCTGAATCTGAGACTGAAACCAATCTTGACCCAGTAAATGTACATTAAATGATGATATGTAGCCTAATACTAATAATATTAATAAAACAATAACACACTAGAGATCTCTTTAATTTTAATGGATAAGTAAGTTAACAGTTACATGTAAGTACATTGCAGTATGTGGAGAATGAGAGCCACTGGCCAGCACAACAAGAATTAGTTGGTCCTAAAAATATTGCAATACACTCTGAGCCTTCTTGAGAAATTTTCAATTAGGAGAGATTCAAATTTTGTGTGAGTTTATAATTCATATAAATGTATTTGAAGCATTTTCAGGCAGATTAAATTTGTCAGTGTTTTGACAAAAATATAAGTTAGGAAAATTGTGGGTATTATTTCGGGTACAAAATGTTATGTCTAGTTCTTGACCTCCAGTTGCCTTGCACTGCAAAAATCAACAATTGTATGGACAATTTTAGAACTTTTGATCATGTTCATCTTATTTGGCTACATGACATGTGCATGCATTAAAGTAGAATACATGTTGCCTTACCCAAATTTCTTCTTTGCGAAATGGGCATACGAAACATTGTTTTGTACAACAACAAAAAATGTTTGGTTGTAGAGTTTCCCCTCAAAACATTTGACTTTCGTGTCAGGACTTCGAAAAATTGAAAGTCTGTACCTCGTTTTCTTGTGGTATAAAATCATAAGTTTGACTTCTCATAAAGATTTTATTCACCAAACATCTCATTAATATCATACCACAAAATAATCTGAGCCCATTTTATGGACAAGAAATATTATATTTTTGAGTGCTGTTGGATTAAACCGATATTTATCAAGAAAAATATGAAAACTGAATTCCCTAGTAGCCAGTTGAGCTGTAAATTGGTTTATGAGTAGAAGGCAATTATAGTGTAGCGGAGGCAGTTTGGATCATATTTCACCTTGTAAATATTGTATTGAAGACTTAAAATTTTAATACATTTTCAGTTATTGTCTGTACAAAATGATAAAGTGAATGGGATGCTTGTAGAATTAATTTTTTTTATAAATAATTGGTAAATTTTTGCAAAGAAGAGAAAGGTCAGTGAAGATAGAGAGCATGAATTGAGTCATAGAATGCACCTGTAAACAAACTGCAATGAAAGTACAAAGCTATTAACTATTCAATTTCCAAACCTAAAAATGCAAAGATTATGTTTTAAAAAACCACCATGAAAAGAAATCCAAAAATATTAGCACTGAGCAAATGCCACAGAACTATGAAAAAATCTCTAAATGTCATTCTTAATCTATGATGAACCTTTTCTAAAACAGGTTACTATTTTTAATGGTTTAACAATTTCAGTATATCTTGTTTAGTGTTATGTGCTTGTCTCTGTTGTAGAACACAATTTCATTTTATTGTGTCTAATTATCTTTGTCCAAAATTTATTTGCAGAAAACTTAGATGATGGCATTGTGAATGAGGAAGCTGTAGAAGAACTTCCATGGGACGTTATTCCAAGGAATTTGGAGTACCCTTACGAAACCCCACTGCCAATGGAAGCAGATGAGAAAACAAAGTATGGTAAACACAGGCGGATAGCGGACGGGGTTGCAGGTCGAAGAAGGAGTGATGGAGAAGGTGGGCGTGGCAGGAGAGGAGAATGGATGGGAGAAGATCCCCAAGTGGAGAGCATGCTGAGAATGCAACAGGAGATGAACATGCGCATTCAGTCTCAGCTGGCTCTGATCCAGTCCGCCTCTGGGCCTCCTCCAATGGGGGATTTCCCGCCACCACCGCCCAGATTTTTAGACAGTCCTCCTTTCAGGGGACCGCCTGGGCCTATGCCACTGATGAGAGCCGAGCCGCCGAGGGACTTCAGGGATCTCAAGCAGGAGCGTAGAGGAAGGCCGTTACAGAGGGAGCGCATGAACCCTGACAGTGGCAGGCACTCTGATGAGAGAAGAGCCAGTCGAGATAGATCAGAGAACAAGAAGCCGGAACCTGAAGGAGGGAAGAAGGAAAGAGGCCCCCGCGTGAGTCGATGGGATACAGAGGGTGACAGCCAGCCAAAGAGAGGTCTCCTGGATCGGCCCAGTTCCAGAGAGTCGGATTCAAAACGATTTGATGACAAGCGTAGGGGATTTGATGGAGGCAGAGATTTTGGCTTTGATAACAGAGGAAGAGGAGATATGTTCGATGACGGGCCTCCTCGGGGTCGATTTGATGGGGACAGAGGTGGACGGTTTGGGGGTGATCGAGGGGGTCGGTTCGGAGGAGATAGGGGTGGAAGGTTTGGCGACAGAGCAGGGAGATTTGGTGGAGACCGGGGTGGAAGAGGCGGGGATAGAGATGTGCCATTTGGTGTCGATGATAGAGGAGATAGGTTCGGCGGTAACAGAGGGGGACAGTTTGGTGATCATGGTGGACCTTTCGGGGGTGGTAGATTTGGCGATCGAGGGGGAGAATTTGGTGGACGCTTTGGTGGAGATCGTGGGGGCCATTTTGGTGGTGGTGGTGGTGGTGATAGGTTTGGTGGCAATAGATTTGAAAATCGAGGAAGGGGAGGGAGATTTGGTGATAGAGGAGGCTCTGCTTCAGGTAATCGTGGTGGGTTTGGCAATAGTGGTCGGCAAGGTGGTAGCCAAGAACAACAGAATAGCACTAGAGGCAGAGGAGGCTTTCAAGGTAGGGCTGATAACCGAGGCAGCTTTAATAACAATCAGAGAGGTGGTTTTGTAAAGCAGGGGCAGTTTCCAGAGAAAAGCAATAATAAAGGAACTTTGGGGAATCAACAGTCTAAAGGAGGTAACCAAAACAATTTTGGGAATCAGGGAAGTTATACAAAGCAGCAACAGAGTGTGGGGTCTCGGCAAGGCTTTGGCAACCAAGACAACATGGGCAATCAGCAGGGTTACCAGCAGCAGGCCAATTATGGGAATCAACCAAATATGTACGGAAATCAGCAGACCAACTTTGGAAACCAGCAAAATACCTTTGGAAATCAGCAGAACAATTATGGAAACCAGCAGAGCAATTACGGAAACCAGCAGGACAGTTATGGAAATCAGCAGAATTATCTAACCCAGCAAGGCAGCTATGACACTCAGCAAGGAAGTTATAACAACCAGCAGAGTGGTTATGGGAATCAGCAACAGAATTTCAGTAATCTCCAGAACAATCTGACAAACCAGGGTGGCTATGGGGTTCAGCAGAACAGTATGAACCAATATGCGAATCAGCAGCAGAATACTGGACAGCAGGGGGGTCAAACTGGGTCAGCCACGCAAGCCTATGGCGCAGCCTCTACTGGTGGCTCAGAGGGCTTCTGGGGACAAGGGATGGACTACAGCCAGTACACCTCTCAGGGCTACTCCACTGGACAAATGGACATGAGCCAGCCCACTTATTCAACCCAAGACAGTACTGGCCAGCAAAACTGGCAGACAGGGCAGGTACAAGGAACAGATTATGGGGTCGGCTCTCAAAATTATACAGCTCAGAACTACAGTACACAGCAAACCACAAATCAGATGGGAATGGGCGGTACAAATCAAAGTGCCATGGGGAGTGGAATTTCTGCTGATGCAACCTTTGCTAATCAGGGTTTCTACGGCACTACTCAGACACAGGAGTGAGTAAACTTCATTTATAATTTATGAAAATCCTATTTTTTTGTTTGTTTTTTATTTGTAATATAGCATTATTAGTATATATAGTAGACTCTTTCATTTTTTCAATCTTTAAGTGTCATGTTCAATTGTGTTTTAATTGTTTATTTATATAGAATTGTACTGGGTAAGAATTTATAATTCTGTGAATCAACAAATGATGACAAGGCTGATTACCATTTCTCCGTGTTTCTTTATATTATTTTGAAATTTTAACATTTTCATAAAGACTGCATATATTTAATATTAAACTAATCTTCTTAGCTATATTTAGCCTCACCATTCATTATGATTTTATGTGTGTCTATCTTCCAATCCAGTGCCAGTGGTACATACGGAGCATACAGCACGAGTGACAGTACAGGCTACTCCACAGGCAACCAGACGGCTAGTCAAGGCCAGCAGCAATACAATATGACGACAGCTTACAACTTCGCTCAGTACCCCAGCACCTCCTGAGTGATACATGGTAATCAATCAATTAGAACAAAAATGTTTTTATAACCTAGATGTACAACAATAAGTGTAGTAGAGTTACTCGTTCTTGGGTTTTGAAAACCATAAGATCTGCATGGTACATATTTATAGCAGCTAATGCGTTGTTTTTCTGGAAAAGGATACAGTGGAAACCTCATAATTCGAAGTCCTTGGGAATGGACCAAAACTTCGAATTAAGCGAGTTCGAATTAGAGAAAGGGACATAACTGAGTTCCAAGAACATCAAAATTATTGCCCAGTAACTTCCCTTGAACTCCCCCCCCCCTTTAGTTTCTTAAAAATCGATTTTCTTTGTCAGTACCCTACGCACTTCCCGCCACATCTATTACAGTTACAGAGTGTACTTCCCTATTTACTGTTTTTGTTTCATCTGACCTTAAAACTAAACCGGGCATAGCCTTTGTAGCTCAAAGTGTGTAGATCTACTGTGTAGTGTTAGATCAAGACAAAAGTGCAATAAAATCGCGTGCCGCGCTGGGCCTACGGTGCCTAGATCTAGATAAAACAAAGAACCCATCTTGCTGAAATGATGTACCGGTAACAATATCTAGCACATTACGCTTTGTCCCTTGCTCCTTCTAACCAAGTCCCTTCCTCACTTCCTGCGCTGGCAACCCACTTCGCGCAAAAAGTTCTGGTTCCACGGTACTCGTGGCAGACAGGTCTAACGCCCGACTAGACTTGATTTCTTTGTTTAACGTCGGTTTTTCGAGGTCCGATATTGTCGACAGGCCTAACTCTGTCCCCTCTGGGCGTAGTCCTCGTAATTTTACATTGTAAATGATGTAATAACCGCTGAACACATCCTGCCTCAGGGGATGAGTTACGTTACAAAGTCCGGCATAGTGCTACACGTGGGCTTACAAAAGATTAGAAGATGCCATTTTCGACTACTTGTGTAGTTGAAAAGCAAACAGAAACAATTCTAAGGAGAGATGCG
>JBDFRD010258317.1:0-11015 GCA_039654405.1 Bullina lineata
TTTTCTTTCGTCTCTCTCTCTCTCTCTCTCTCTCTCTCTCTCTCTCTCTCTCTCTCTCTCTCTCTCTCTCTCTCTCTCTGACACGTTTTCTTTTTCTTTTTTAATATTATAAATATGAAGCCAGTCGTGTCATTCATTTAGTGTAGTGAAGCAGAATCTTTTTCTCGCTTTACGTTGCGGCGAGACCGCACGTGTTTTCCTGGTTGCGGTATGTGCTAGCGATACCGCGAACGCGCAGACCCCGCCTTCTTGTCACTCCAGACAATCAATCACGGAGCACTGGGCGGGACTGGATACAGCCAGCCGCCTGTCGATTGGCTAGAGCGTCGTCGACGAGCCCCCACCACGCGGTATTTGTATACAAACTATGCAAATCTGGTGCCGCCGGAAGTAATCTCTGCAAGGTCATGCGTAATGGGATGTGATTGTGGTTGTTGGTGTTCGTGTAAAAAAGTTTCGACGATGGATTCTCGGAGTGATTCTTCGACGAACGTTTCGTCTGGCAACACTCTTTTGTTGTTCAGCGATTGTTGTCAGTCGTTTCCTTTCACCTGCACTGCGTATTGCTAGCACTTGGGCTCCTCAGCCCATGGACACCGGTGTGAAAGCGTGTAGCACAGGTAGGTCGCAGCGTAGCAGTAGACGGGCACCGACCATGGATTCAAGTGTTCTTTCCGCGTCGGCAATGTTTTACCTTTGTGTTTGTGTGAACTTTCTGTTGTGGGGAACTGTAAGATCTCAAAGTCCTATTGCTGAGAGCAATATTTTAATTTCGAACAGAGGAATTATCGTACCTCTCGGTCGCTCGGTGTACGTTACACCTGACGATCTTCAAATCAGGGTCAACTCAGGTGATAGGTGTGTTGTCACCGTGCTGGACAATGACCCGCTTGCACAGCGACCGGGGCGACTGATGCCGCCAAACTTCCCTTGCAATTTCGGGCCTGAAGATGTCGTCTATTCCCACTTCGGATCAAGAAATCCGCCCAGCGATGTGATTCGACTTCAGATTCGCTATGATTCCTTCACCGAGACTATCCTCATTCCTTTCACTATTCGCGTGGAAGTCTCTTTCATGCAATTGGAAGTTATCACCCGCAATTTGCCCATCAACGTTGACAAACTAATGGGAGTGAGTACGCCCATTGATGAGAACAACCTCGAGTTTGCTTACGCGAGAGGAGTGGAAGAATGCAAACTGACTGTCCTACCCCAGGCTAGCGGTCTACCACGCTACGGCGTTGTCATGAATGATACCAGCATTCTTCAGATGGTCGATTGCGATGAGTTCCTGAAACTAGGAGTTCGATACAAGCACACGGCTGAAACCAACTCCCCAAACAAAGATTACATTCCATTGGTAGTAGAAATAATTGATCCAGAGGGGAGGGTGTCGAAGAGAGAATATTTTCAGGTTTTAGTAAGAATAATGGGGGGAAAGGAAAACGTGAGACCCACGCCTGAGTTCTCCGCGTCCTTGAATATGGAGGTGAATCAGTTTGTGATGACCGCCGTAACTCCTGACGTGCTGGCTGCTGAAGATTTGGAAACTCCATCTGACTTCCTTATCTTTAATATCACCAAGCCACTACAAACAGGACAGGGCCACTTTGTCAGTACTGACGACAGAAACCAACCCATTACAACTTTCTACCAAAGAGATGTGAGAGACTTTAAGATCGCGTATAATCCCCCTCCTGAAGATTCGGATGAGCGAAGAGTATATTTTGTAGAGCTGCAGGTGATGGACTCAGACGGAGCTCTGTCGGACCCTTTTGTTCTTATGGTAGTTGTAAAACCCATGAATACGCTTGCTCCGATTGTCACTAAAAACACGGGCATTCAATTATTTGAGGGGCAGAGGAGGACGCTGAGTTCAAGCTCCAACCTGCAAATATCGGACGAAAACAACCTCGACGATGTGGAAATATCAGTAGCCGCAGGCTTGAGACACGGTCAGCTCCTCATCCCTGATGGACGGAAATTCTTCACCGCAAGAGACTTGCAATCTGGTTCCGTAGTTTATCAGCACGACGACTCTGACTCGTATACCGACAATATCATCTTCCGCATGAATGATAAAGAGAACGTAGTCGAATTTCTCTTCCCGATCTGGGTGTTTCCCGAGGACGACGAGCCCCCCATTTTGAACGTGAACACCGGGCTTGAAATCAGTAAGAACGAGCTTGCAGAAATATCGCCATTTGTTCTGAGTGCGACAGACAGTGATAGCGATGACGCGTTGATCAGATTCATCCTGGAACCTCCTTACTCAGAGGAAGGCATCATCTTGAAGAGGCAATTCCAGATTCCCGACGACCCAGACGAGTGGCAGTTAACGAATGGCGTTTATGAGCAGATAGTGGATGAGTTTACCCAAGGAGACATCCTGGAGGGTAAGATGTTTTATCAGCACGTTGGGCCGCATAGGTCTGATTTTGTTATGGACAGAATAAAGTTTCATATAGTAGATTCAGGGGATCCCCCTAATCAGTCAGACCTGAAGGAATTTGTTGTAAAAATAGCTCCGGTAGACGACCAGCTTCCGTATCTGTACCCCAACACCTCACTCCAGATGGACGTGAATGAATTTCAGATGACTGAATTTAAGAGGAAGATCATGCGATACACGGACGATGATACAGATGACAGAGAGATTAGGTATCACCTGACAGTTGCCCCGTACGACACCGACTCCAACACACCTATGGATGCAGGAATAATCACGTTTTGTGAAGACAACGATATTCCTCTGTCAATCTTTACACAAGCTCAGGTAAACCACAGGAAAATCTGCTATAAGCCGCCACCCGAAGAGCTTGGGGTTATCCCTAGAATTATCCAGTTTGTATACGATATCGAAGACACCAATGGCAACATTCTTAGAGATCAAAAATTTACGATCGTCCTTCGACCGATGGACAATCAGCCTCCGAAAATCACAAACGGGGGAGTCAATGTGTTTGAAGGGGGCTTCACTATCTTAACTACTGATATGCTCGACGTCGATGACCCAGACACCGATGAGGACGACTTGATGTTTGTTGTCATGGAGATTCCCCAACATGGAGAAATCAGAATGAAAGATGAAGTCCTCGAAGCCGGAGATTTTTTCTCGAGAAATGATATCGTGGATGGGAACATCGTCTACTTCAACAATGGCGAAGAGATTGGGGATGATAAGTTCATGATTGACATTTCAGATGGAGTTCACCACGTACCCGTTAAATTCAACGTTAATATCAAAAACGTTGATGATGAAAGGCCGGCCTTGATCGGGGCAAAGTCTGAAATCCTGAGAGTCGTTCTTGAAGTTCAGGAAAACTCAGTAGCGCCTTTGTCTTCTGACGATATCAAAGCAACTGACCCAGATTCTGATGACATGCAGTTGAAGTTCACCGTTGAAAAGCCCCCTTATGAAGGAATCATCGTGAACGGAGTGGATCAAACAACCGAGTTTACTCAAAGCGACATCGTGGCGGGCTTGGTGATGTACCAGCATACTGGAGGCGAGGTCGGCATGACGGGCAGAGAAGATTACTTTGAACTTTCTCTGGTGGACCCTAACAAGGAAGTGGTCGTGGACGGAAGCAAAATTGAGAAGATCATTGTCGAGGTGAAGATTCTCCCCTTTGATAACGAACCCCCCATCGTCATGGTAGACGCCCCTTTTGAAGTTCTGGAGGGAGAAAAGGCGTCTTTGTTCCCACGGCATCTTGACGCCACGGATAGTGATACAGAAGACGGAGATATCATGTGCCTCATCATCTCACAGCCCATGAGCGGGTACCTGGAGAACATTTCACCAGCGCCTGGTTCAGAGAAGCCAAGAATAGGCATGCCTGTTTCATCCTTCACTATCAGGGACTTGCGCTCAGGCTTCGTCAACTACGTCCAGAGCGTCCACAAAGGCGTTGAACCAAGAGAAGACTCCTTCATGTTCCATTGTTCCGACGGTCTGAATCAGTCTCCAGAGTTTAGGTTTGATATTGGAATATATCCGTCAAACGACGAAGAACCAGAAATCTCGCTTCGTGAGTTTATAGTGGTGGAAGGAGGCAATCTCCGTATTGATCTGCCCATCCTAAACGTAGTTGACCACGACGATCCTGCGGACAGGCTCACCTTCGTAATCACGAAGAAGCCGAAACACGGGAAAATCGTGCGTCAAACGGAAAGGGGGAGCTTTATTATCTCCAACTTCACTCTGGACGACATTTCTGGGCAGTCCACTATCGAGTATGAGCACGACGACAGTGAAACAACGGAGGACGGATTTTCCTTCTTTCTGTTAGACGGATCCCACAACATTTCAAGGACGGTTCCGATCAAGGTCTTACCCCTTGATGATGAAACCCCGAGGCTTACGATTAATAACGGACTGCAAATTGACAACGCCGGAGAAAATAAAACAATCACGAATAAGGTACTGAAGGCTGATGACTTGGACTCAAACGACGCAGACTTGGTATACTTTGTCAGGCTTAAGCCGAAATACGGATACCTCGCGAGGAAAGAAGGGAAAAGTTTTGTTAATATTACGCAGGGAGGCAATTTCACGCAAAGAGATATCGACAAAAGGAAGATCGTCTACTTCCACACTGGCATTGAAGGTGTACGGGATTTGATCAAGTTCGATATCACAGACGGTCTGAACTCGCTGATCGATCGTTACTTCTACGTCACTGTTGAAGGACTAGATATGATGTTCCCTCGAGTTATAAACAAAGGGGTAGAGCTGCCAGAGGGCGGTATGGTTGTCCTCTCAACTGACCTCCTAAGTGGAACTGATTTGAACACCCCCGACGAAACCTTGACCTTCATCATTACCCGAGCACCGGGACGAGGTCATCTCGAGTCTTCTGATATGCCAGGCGTCCCTATCACGACCTTCACTCAGCTACAGCTGGCAGGGAATAAAATCAGATACGTCCACAACAGCGAAGACGAAATGAAAATGGACAGTTTCGAATTTGAAGTCACGGACGGCTACAACCCAGTCATGAGGACCTTCCGCATTTCCCTGAGCGACGTGGACAACCGCAAACCCATCCTCATGTTTCAGACGTTGCGTCTGAAAGAAGGGGACAACAAACTCATCACCCCATTCGAGCTGAAAGCTGAGGATCGCGACACGGTCCCGGAACGAGTCATCTTCACCATCACTCAGGTCCCCGTCCACGGTCTCATTCTGTACAACATCACGCGGGTGGTCACCGTCTTCTCCATGAAAGACCTCAACCAGAATCTCATCAGCTACCAACACGACGGGTCGGAGACACTGGAAGACAGCTTCTCCTTCACCGTCACCGACGGAACCCACACGGACTTTTTCGTGTATCCTGACACCAGCATCACCACCAGGAAACCCCAAACCATGAACATTGAACTGTTGCCCGTGGACAACGGTATCCCTCAGATCAATATCAACCGGGGTGCCTCCCACCTTACAGAGTTGACCGGCAGTCATCTTGGATTCCGCATCAGTAACCGCATTCTCAGCACCGAGGACCGGGACAGCCCTGATGACAATCTGCTCTACACGCTTTCCTCCCCGCCCAAGTGGGGCTACATCATCAACCGCGCCATCGGCAACCGCAGCGTCAGCAACTGGACTCAAGGTATGTGGGAAGAAGGGTGTTTGTTGACTGCTTCATCATCATCATCATCATCATCATCATCATCATCATCATCATCATCATCATCATCATCATCATCTTCATCATCATCATCACTGAACTGAGCATAACAAACATGATCTTTCCTTTTCCTCTTCTTTACAATTTCTGTTATTATTCGTTTTATCCTAGTCTTTTATCCTTGATAGTCGCAGAACTGCTTATTCTTTATTCTGTTTACGATAGTTCACAGTTCAAGGATGCAATGAGGCATAGTGTGACTTCATGATTCCACTTCTACTTTTAACCTTGGTAAACCTGAAAATGTCTTGGTTAGGTTTGATACACTGGGAACTTGCCATCGACAATCAGCGCGCTATTGTGTTGACCTGAGCCAAGCTTTTATCATCTCCTCTCGGATCTGAGTTGAGGTACTCATTCTACAAGACTTACTGACCTCGGTTCTAGTGAAGAAGGCCTTGAAGCCTGCTGCACACTTACAGTCCGATGCGACAGTTCATGGATAAAACTGATAAAATATAAGTGGCATTGGAAAGTCACGCGGATTGGCTGGTGTGGATGGGAAAACCCCAAGAACTTAAGTTATTCCAACGGGCGAACCGAAAAATCAGACCGTGCTTGACTTACTAGTGGCAGTTTCGACTGTCGCTGGGAGTGGCCACGCCGTAAATGAAAAAAAAGGCTGTATGAGTTTTTTTTTAAATCGTGGTCGAATCTTTTCAAAACTTACATTTTTTTTTAAATCAGCGTATTAAAATTAGCAAAGTCTACGCGTAGAGTCCCCGATTTCGAACACAACACTCCCGTTTGCACCGAAACAGCCGAAGATATCCGGAACAAACATTAATTCAATCCGTTCTTACGCAGGATTTTAGAGTGACGTAAGAAGCAGAATATGGTTTCACGGAAAGAGATGTAAATCGCTAATGGTGTTGTTCCGAAGTACTCTTCGTTGGGACGCTCAGGATTCGAACCCACGACCCTCTGCTTTCGGGTATAATAGTCTTACAACTACACCACGACAATACTAACCTGTACGGCTCTTTTCGTCTTTCACAGACGGTCGAAGCAGCTATATTGCTCCTTTGCCTGGGCAGCCTCTTACTTAGAAACAACGCTTTGCCCAGAGGCGCTGTTCCTCTGTTGGTCATACTAGTTTTATTCCAAAGGAAACACAATGGTCAATACGTTTGGAACTAGTCTGACCTAGTGACAGAGAGTGAGACGTTCATGGGTAGAGTTTTTGAAATTTAGAAATTTTGCCCGGACAGCGGCGCTTGCCTACTTTTGTACGATTTTAGACCAACCTACATTCTCCATTTCTGTTTACTCTGGCGCGTCACGATACAGAGTCCAAAGCACATACACTCGGATGGTGATATCCGGATAGTACGTTGCCACTGTCCGATTCAAAAGTTGTTGGCCTTGGCGCCCAACATTTCCAAGACTTTCGGCTGCACGGTCGTGCAGTTTCCGAAATCCCGGTCAGTTCGTGTATCTGGTGTGTCGGACATGGTGGGTGGTTTTACCCGAGGGAAGAATTTAGTAGCCGCCAGGAAAGGCATTTCAGATCTCCCTGGAATCGCTATCTCAAGAAATGGTCACTATTTCAAACAGAGAGGAAGAGGAGTGTCGGAAGAATTGGAAAGACGAAGATTGCAGCGAGTGAGATTGTGCGTCTGAGAGAGAGAGAGAGAGAGAGAGAGAGAGAGAGAGAGAGAGAGAGAGAGAGAGAGAGAGAGAGAGAGAGAGAGAGAGTTCTGTAAATCTGTTTTTCTGGGTTAACAAACGAGTTCTTATAAACAAGCTAATTCCATACCAACGAATATCCGAGAAGATAAATTGACAAAAAAAGAAGGCAAGGACGAAGGCAGGGAAATAAATAAAGTTACTCTCTTTTACAAGTCTGGGTCGTAAACTCTCCTTCCTGCAACACGTGTATCAACCTATATATTTCTCAGTAGCAGTTTCTAAGACTAATTTCACACCGGCGTAAATGGAACGTTCAAATCTAGCAAGTAACGTATGAACGTAAGTAACGTCATACTACGTAAAGGGAACGTTCACATCTAGCAAGTAACGTATGAGCGTAACTAACGTCAAACGGGCGTAAATGGAACGTTCACATCTAGCAAGTAACGTATGAACGTTAGTAACGTATGGACGTAAGTAACGTATGGACGTAAGTAACGTATGAACGGGCGTAAATGGAACTTTCAAATCTAGCAAGTAACGTATGAACGTTAGTAACGTATGGACGTAAGTAACGTATGAACGGGCGTAAATGGAACTTTCAAATCTAGCAAGTAACGTATGAACGGGCGTAAAAGGAACGTCAAATCTAGCAAGTAACGCACAAACGTAACTAACGTAGAACGTCTAGCACAACTACGTTAGGAAACGCCACAGCAACGGGGCGGCGCCTTTCTTCAGAGGCTGTTTCTTTCTATACCTAATTACACCCTCGAATCATTTTTTAACGTTTTGGCAAAAACTCTTGTCTGTCATCTAAGGCCCTGAAGATCTGTCTGTCTCCTCCGTGGCTCCAACGTCGTCGCCACCAGTCTGCGCTAACGTTTAATGAAAAATAATTTATAAAAGTCTTCTTTGTGATGTTTTATTTTAGAAAACACTTTATTTCCGTTTTTATGGGCGCCCCACTTGACCTCAGGTCGCACCACGATCAAAACTGTAAAATCGGTCGTTCTAGACGTCTGAATCCAAAGTCTTGTGACAAGGAACAAAATAAAACCTTCGCACGGACACAAAACATTCTATTCTGCTCACTGGCGCCAAACGCTGGAAAGTCCTCTGAATAAACTTCTTCAGGGGAAAGCGGACGTGAAGAGCACATGAAATAATTGCTCTGTCTGCATTCAGCAGATGTATTTAAATGGGTATAGACACAGGCACTTTGATATTTGACCTACATCAAAGGACTACGAAGCTGTAGAAATACACCCTATTACATGAATAAGAAATTATATGTTTTGTTCGCCGTGAAATCAAAAGTGTACGGGGATCAACTCAGACGGAGCCGATGTGACTCACGGCAAACCTTAGAACTAGCATTTGATTGATTACATACAATGAAGCTAATCTTATTATTAGGGTTTCATTATTCAAATGCACGCCAGCCAGCCATTCATGTACGTTTTTGATGATCCTGCGGTTTTTTTTCGGATAAAGTTCTGGCCTGGGTAAGTGTCAGCAGTTGGCGTTGATTGAGTATTGCCAAGAAGACAATGAATTGAACTGGAGACAAGCTAAGCGAAAGCTGCTTCAAAAAGGGGTTGAACCTGTAAAGTATACATCTAGAGCTTTTATAGATGTTTTAATTATTCCTTCAAGCTAGTGTTTTTGAAGTAAAGTGAAATACATTTTTTGAACCCCGTGCACTTGGCTTTGAGCACCTCGACATGTTATATTTGTGTCGGTCCGCTTGATTAAGACTATGGCGTGCTATTGCTAATACACAGATTTAAGCAGGTATTTTTCCTTAATCACACGATAGTGAATTATGAATCACGGTACTTAGACTTGAACCAAATAAAGCTTCTGAGAGAAGCTGAAATCCTATCTGGCAGACACGAACACCCATGAAGACGATTATAATCGCATTAGATCAAAGGCCAAACTTTCTCTATGCTGTCGTTGTATGTGAATGATACACGGTGTCTCGGGGGGAGTGTCGGGGAGGGGAGGAGGACTTTGTTAAAGTTTATTACTACTCTCTTTGTTGTTGTTGGTCTACACTTGCGGAGCCCTGGAGGAGAAAATCGTCCTGAAGTTTAAGGCCTTTGTTGGGAAGGGGGAAGGCCCCAGAAGACCCATCAATCACAGCCTGTTATAAAAAACATCTTGTTTTGTGCACTCATCGTCCAATATTAATACCCGCTTTCTCTCGTAGGAGATTCGTGGCTCTCATTTCATGTGTGAGAGATATTTAATTTTCAAAGAAACCCAAATATTTTGAACAGGCATCTGAAGAGTTCTTCCAGATAACGACGTCTTCTCCACCTAAAGCTCCATTCTTCCGCGCGCAGTTGATAGAATAGGTCGCTTCTTTTAAAAAGATCAAAAACGACGCCACGTCTTCGGGTTCAGAAAGTGAGATGAACAATGACCGCAACACAAACACTTGTAAAAATAATTTACCTTTGGGTGGTCTTTTCTGAAAAGTCCTTTCATGCGCGTACAGTTGAAACCGAATATCTCCGCGAAACACCTTCTTTCACGTAGATTATACTCAGCCATCATTTCGTCTAATCATGTACTTCAAAACATTAAATGGATTGCAATAGAACTGTTTGTTGTGAAGGTTTTAGTGGCTGAGCTGTTCATACTACGAACAAAGATGCGCTTTGTTCTCCGCCTCGTCACCCAGATCTCGCCATCCAGAGTGGAAATTGTGGCAGCGTCCTTACGTCCTTGAGGCCTGCATAATGGTTTTCAAACCAATTACATTTTTTTTCAAACACTAAACGTGTAAAGGAAAATAGATCTTCTCTGTGATAATGTCGTTTTTTGTGTCAAAACACTTTGAATAAAATATTTAATTACATGTTTGCAAAGATTTGAAGAGATTTTCGAGGATCTTAAACAATGGACGGGGTTTTTTAAATAATATCCCACAAACGTAAAAGATCGTAAAATAACACGTTATATTTTCTACTTAGCCACGAATTTCATTACTCCAAACATTTGTGACGTAACTATTAAATGTGATCTACATCTGAGTTTATGAAGACACAGTCGAAATGGGAAATTATTTTCATCAAAGACACGTTGTGGGTGAGACCTTTGTATAGAGGACATAAGCACCGGCTATTTCACGCTTGAAAAGTGTTTTGATCTTTAAAATCCTTGATACCGTCCTGTTTGTGTACGTAAACACGAAATCTGGAATGCCAAGGTCATGTTTGCGTGCAAATCAAACTTGTGTACAAACGCAACATTACAAAATACTTTAAAGAGACACATTATACTGAGATTCGTTGTTGACATAGACATTTCTCTAAGCAGACTTATTTAGTCGGAGTTGAAAATGAAGAGACTAGTGAGTGCTAAAAGTACTTATGTCACGTTTTAATAAAAACTCAACTGACACCGCTTGCTCTTCTGTCAGCGGTCCAAAACTGAAAGTTGGTACATGTAGTTTTTATATTGATAAAAGTACCTAACTCAATTCTATAAACATCATGAATAGCGCGCTTGTACAATCTACAGTGGAACAAGTACTGAAGCCCGTTGCTATAGGTATCAGTTGAGTTTTCATTTAAATGTGACATAAGTTCTTTTACAGGTCAGACTAGTTCCAAACGTATTGACCATTGTCTTTCCTTTGGAATAAAACTAGTATGACCGAGAGAGGAA
>JBDFRD010258537.1:2429-21861 GCA_039654405.1 Bullina lineata
AAGGTAGATCTCCAAGGACCCAATATATTCATGCTTGTTGTGTCTGGTCATGTCAGACACTATAGAACAAACGTCTGCCAAAGTACAGACGCTTTCCATAAATCAAACACAATGCAAACTTTCATGTGCAGGGAAAAGGGTGGATAGCTATTGCTAAGTTCCACCACAACTGTGAGCTCACCTTTTGTTGACTGAAATTATGAAAGTCAATATTTGCGCATTTTGTTTACACTGACAAAAAGCACGTCTTTAAGAAGCTGAAACTCACCAGCTTGACTTACAGGTGGCTGAGACATTTTAATAGCCACTTTTTTTAATTATGTTCAGACTTCATCTGTTTTTGACAACCAGAGGCCACTATCTTTAATCAACAGTTTGTACAAGATTTTCTAGACCAATGATGGGGATAAGCAACTCAAATGGTTTGGCAGAGGCATTACCCCTGATTAAAGATGGTGAAAAGTGGGCAAGGACCACAGAAGGGGAACTTGCTAGATTAACAAACGGGAACCAAATTCTGTATATAACCATGTCATTGCCATGGTGAAATAGAAAGAATATTGAGTTTTGGATAGGGTTCTATCCAAATTCTGAAGAGATAATTTCTTTGGGGATTACAAGGACCAATATGTTCATGCTTGTAGTGTCTTGCGATATGTTATGACATTCGAGAACAAACATGTCTGCCAAAGCACAGACATTCCATAATTAAAACAATACAAATACTTGCATATGTAGGGAAACTGGTGCTTAGCCCATGCTAAGCCCATGCTAAGCCCATGCTAAGCTCTACATTAACCGAGTTCACCTGTTGTGGACTTTGAAATTGTGAAAGTTTTTCAGTATCTGCACATTTGAATAATGGTCAGACTTTATCTGACTTGATCTGATTTTGATAACCAGAGACCACTATCTCTGATCTTCAGTTTATACATGATCTTCTATGTCAGTAAGATGGGGATAAGAAATTCACATGGTATGACGGAGTCATTACCTCTGATCAGACATGGTGAAAAGTGACACAGAAGGGGAACTTGCTCGATGAACAAAGACAAAAACCAAATTCTGTAGATGACCATGTCATTGCCATGGTGAAATGAAAATGATATACAAAATTTTGGATAGTGCTCTATCCGCACTATCCAAATTCTGAAACAGAATGATGAGCTCTCTAGTGTAGATATCTTTGGGGACTGCAAGGCCCAAAATAGTCATGCTTATGTAGTGTCTGGTTATGTCTTGACACTCAAGAACAAGCGCGTCTGCCAAAGCACAGATGCTTTCCATTTCCATAATTAAAACGATGCAAACACTTGCATGTGTAGGGGAACGGATGCTTAGCTCATGCTAAGCTCTACCATAAGAGTTGAACTGTTGTGGACATTGAAATTATGAACGTTTGGTATTTGCGCATTTTGTTACCGCTTACAAATAAGCACGTCTTTAAGAAGCTGAAACTCATCAGCTTGATTTACAGGTGGCTGAGACATTTTCATAGCCAAATTTACATTATGGTCAGACCTAACATGATTTTGACAAATTATATCGAAGAACATGCTCAGGAAGTATCTGCAGGCAAGACTTAAGTTTTCAAAGACTACCTTGCATCAGGATAAAAGTTCTGAGTGTCGGATCACCCCCATCCAAACGGAAAAGCTCCCATTTCAGCATAGCTAAGTTCTCAAAACCCACACTTTTATTTTACAAACATATCATAGTAAGTCTTTTTTAAGTGAAAACTAAAGCATAGATCTATATAAAACTCTCACAAAATGCATCTTCATATTCACAGTGCAGCAAGAAGATACAAGAAATCTATTTTCATTTTATCAGATTTGATGCACTGAACAATGTCTATGCCAAAAAGTATATAAGAGAAAGATATGCTGTTTTAGGGGAGATTGAGATTGAGGAGCAGAGTGGAATGAAAGAAAATGATTCACAAAGTCTGCAATTTGCATCACTACTAAAGTCAATATTTCCTAGCATTATAACGAAAATGAGGAAGAAAAATTGTTGTCTTTGTTTTCTTCTGTTGCTCAGATAGGGATTGAAAGTCACAATTGACAGTACATTATAATGGTAATAATTGTAATAACATTAATAGTAATAATGATAGTAATAGTAAAGATAATAATGCACTGCCACTGCAGTTTACATAATTTATGCTTTGAGCTGTCAAACGAACGAGTTCGTTATTTACTGGCTTACCTTCTCACTTCACGACTTCAGAAATTCATTTTTTGGCATCTAAACACGGAGTGGCGTATATCTTTAACCAATAATCATTCATAGTTTCTTCTTGACATTTGCCATCGAGCTTTAATCCATTGTTGCATAAAATGATGATTTGTTAAAGATGATTTGTTTGAAATAATTAAATCCTTCCATTTTCTGTGGAAGTTATCATGTATTCAGAAATGAATAAACTACTTAATAATGAATTTCTAATGATAAAAGTAATAATAAAATTATTAACAACCAGTTGATATTGTGAGCAATATTTACTCTGAAATGGCCAGTCTTATTATATTATTGCAAATCGGGCACAGGGTGTTGAATGCATACGTGGCCTTGTTGATGCGACTCTTGATGTCATCCTCTACACCTCATCCTTGTTGACTACGCTCCTCAAGTATACGAACGGTTTTGTTTTATATTCTAATTTTACAGTTGTAATGAGTCTTCTTGCTTGTTGTTGATCCTCATTCGTTTCATTCTCGCTGATCCGGGGGCCAATTTTCTCAGCTGTAGTATTGAGCTTGTTCAGCTTATCCTGTGCATGTTGTCGATGCGCGAGTGGGCGATGTTGAGGTCAAGCTTTTTTGTGAAGGTCCATCGGAGGCCGGTGTAATGTGGTTCATGATCCAATCAATGACGATTTGAAAGATGGTTGGGGATGGTATGCAGCCTTGTCTCACTCCAGTTTTCACTTTGAATGGTTCTGTTAGCGTACCGTTGTGGATGATCTGGCGTGCGAACTTATCATAGAGCTGTCTAATGATGTCTTTAAACTTAGAAGGGATTCCATAATTTTACAGTCTCTGTCTGTACTATTGAAAGCCTTCTCAAAGTTGACAAAAGTCATGTACAGGGGAGACTGCAATTCGATGGACTGCTCTGTGATGATACAGAGCGTGGCGATGTGGTCGGAATATGATCTGTCCTTCCGAAATTTTTGCCTGTTTCGGTCTTGTTTCTTGTCCAGAATTTAGAGAAGAGCTCTCTATTCTCATTGCAGGTACTCTCTCCATGTTTCCCCATTGTGAGTTCCTTGCTGGTGTTGTTTTCACCTACTTGGCATTCATGTCGCCCATAATGATCTTGAGGTCTCTTCTTAGTGTTCGATCAAGTAGAGACTGAAGAGAATTGTAAACGCTACCTTATCTTCATCCGCTATGTTGGTTGGTGCACAACATTGTATGATGCTGATCTTTCTCACGTTGGAGTTAAACTTTGCTGCCATCAGGTTCCCGTGACATGAGAGCCTTGACTGCCTCTGGGGACATCAACAATGCCACTCCCTGTGTGTGGTTGTTCTAGGTCCCCATGCCTGGAGTAGATGATAGTCTGTCCTGATGCTAGTCTTCTTTGGCTACTTCGTTTCACCTTGACTTGCACAAGCCGAGTATCTTGATGTTGTACCTACTCATCTTTCTGATCACTTGGGCTGATTTTCCATTCTCATATAGGGTTCAGATGCTCCAGGTCCCCATTCTGGTTTTTGCCTTGGTCGTATTCGTAAGAATAGTTGTTAACGAGCTGGCTTCCTGAGAGCTTTCACCAGTCCTTGCCATTGGCCCTTCCTTTGGGGACTCTTCCCGACCCAGCTGAAGTTGTTGAAGTTTCTGTAGCTGTAGGATTTTTTTACGGAGGAGGGTTGCTAGCCCACCACCCACCACTCCTCCTTTATCTAGGCTTTTGACCAGGCTGGCTGCCGCCCTAAGGAAAGCTTCCAGGTGGAGTTACTACTTTCAGGCCTGTCATACATTTACCCCAAGTACTCGGACAATTCTTTCCTCTTTCTGTCATTTAAGGTTTTCTGATTTATTTGATCTTCTGATATATCCCTACACTGCTCTTTTCTGCTCTTTTTCTCACCTTTTGGTAAGAAGTAGCCATTGCCACTTCATCTGCACAACGCTATTGAATGTGGACATTTCTTTACTGCTGAGTATAAAAGTGTTTTAAATGTGAATTAATTTTGAAAAACGTATTAATCTAGAAATATGCAGTTATCGTCCTTTTTTTTTCTTAATTCCTAATACACAGGTGGCTCATGAACATGAATGAAAATTATTTTCCCGTGAGTACATGTATTAAGTCTTTGGTTCATTGAGGACGGAACTATGAATACTCAATTGTTTCTCACGTAATTTTGGTAATATTTTAGTGAAAAGGAGCTTAGACGAGTATTTTCTAGAAAATTGGCTTTGATGCACGTGTAACTGTAAATTTGATTTTCTTTCTTCCACCCAGAAGCCACCTCATCACGTTATGATTTTGTATTATGGAGAGTTGCAAGCAGGTAGTCATTGATGTGAAAATTCATTTCCCCATACCACTGTGTAACGTATGCAGTGCAATGTTTTATTAAGAGCAGAAATCCAGCTTGTGTTTGAGAATTTGTTCTTTCAATGTGGCTGAGTATGACTTTTTTAAAATTCAGTTTGCTTCCTCTAGTCTATTGAAATATAAGTATGCTTCATTTTATTCTTCACTTTATTTTTGTTTAATGCAATTCTTGTTTGATTTGGCTTGATTTCTATTAACCTCTGGTATCAACACGTTCGTGTGAAGAGGAGCTTGGTCGTCCTTTTCCATCGGAAGGTTCTTTTTGTTCCCTTTTTTTTTTTTAGTTCTTTCATGGTCTTTTTTCCTTGTATTTCACATAATAACTTTGTTATACATAGTGTTTGTTCACAATTCATTAACCCTTGGTACCAACACTTTTTTTGTGAGGAGCTTAGCCGTCCTTTTCCATCAGGTGGTCTATCTTTATGTCCCCTCTTTTTTTTTTTGAGCCCTTTCATGGGTTCTTTTCCCTCCTTGCATTTATATGATTACTTTGTTCTACATATCTAACTTCTTTACTAGATCTATTTGCATTTTAGAAAATTGCATTTGAAAGACTTAGCATTTGTGGAAGATTTAATATGAATATTTGTCTTGGATGTATAGTGATGAACATTTACTGTGTAGTTTTAATCGTTTTTTTTGTGGAGAGCAGGAATCAGATTGAATACGACTACAATTTGTTCCTTCAATGTGGCTATAAATTTATTTTGTAAGTACATGTATTTGGTATATTTCAAGTGTTTGTCCTAAATTCATTAACCTTTGGCACCGACATGTTCTTATGAAGAGGAGCTTGGCCGTCCTTTTCCATCAGAAGGTCCGTCTTTTTGACCCCCCTTTTTTTTAAGCTCTTAAATTCTTTTTTTTACTTGTATTTACATGATTACTTTGTTATACATATATGTATTTGGTATATTTGAGCGTTTGTTCTTCATTCATTAACCTATGGTATCGACATATTCTTATGAAGAGATGCTTTGCTGTTCTTTTCCATCAGAAGGTCTTATCTTTTTTGTCCCCCCCAATTTTTATATTATATATATATATATATATTTATTTATTTATTTATATGATTACTTATTTTACATATCTAATTTCTTGATTGTATTTGAAAGACCGGTATTTGTGGAAGATTGAATATGGATATTTGTCTTGTATGTATAGTGATCAACATTTCCTGAAGTGTATCTTTAATCATGTTCTTTTTGTTAACAGGAGGAATGAGCTTGAATATTACCATCATTTTTTCCTTCAATGTGGCTATAAATTTGTCAAAGTTTTTGGTATATTTGAGTTTGTTCTCAATTCATTAACCTTTGGTACCGACACATTCTTGTGAAGAGGAGCTTGGCCGTCCTTTTCCATCGGAAGGTCCATCTTTTTGTCCCCTTTTTTTTTTCTTTTTACCCTTTTATGCATTTTTTCCCTTGTATTTCAGATTACTTTGTTGTATCGGTACATATGTATTGGGTATATTTGAGTGCTTATTCTTAATCCATTAACCTTTGGTACCGACACGTTCTTCTGAGGAGCTTGATCGTCCTTTTCCATCAGAAGGTCCATCTATTTGTCCCTTCTGTTTTTTTCTTTTAGCTTTTTTATGGGTTTTTTTCCCTTGTATTTCATATTATTACTTTGTCATACATATGTATATTTCAGTGTTTGTTCTCCATTCATTAACCTTTGGTACCGACACGTTTTTGTGAGGAGCATGTTATGCATATATGTATTTGGTATTTTTCAGCATTTGTTCTTATTAACCCTTGGTACCGACACGTTCTTGTGAGATCTTGGTCGTCCTTTTCCATCAGAAGATTTATCTTTTGGTCCCCTTTTTTAGCCCTTTAGAGTTTTTGTTGTTTTTTTTTTTTTGTATTTAAATGATGCTTTGATCTACATATGTATTTGGCATATTTCAGTGTTTAACCCTTCAATGTCTTATGTTTTTTTAGACAAAGTAATCATATAAATACAAGTTCTTTACTATTTGCAGTTTAAAAACTTGCATTTGAAAGACTTGGTATTTGTGAAAGATTGAATATGGATATTTGTCTTGGATGTATAGTGATGAACATTTACTGAAGTGTATCTTTAATCATGTTCTTTTTTTGTTCAGAACAGGAATTAGCTTAACTATGACCAGCCTTTGTTCCTGCAATGTGGCTATAAATTTATTTTGTAAGTTTTTGGTATATTTGTTTTTCTCAATTCATTAACCTTCGGTACGAAACATTCCTGTGAAGAGGAGCTTGGCTGTCCTTTTCCATGTGAAGGTCTATCTTTTTGTCCCCTCTTATTTTTCTTTTAGCCTTTTTATGGGGTTTTTTTCCTTGTATGTCATATGCTTACCTGATTATATATATATATGTTTGGTATATTTGAATTCTCAATTCATTAACCTATATGTTCTTGTGAAGAGGAGCTCGGCCGTCCTTTTCCCACAGAAGAGTCTATCGTAGCCTATAGTGATAACATTTACTGTGTAGTTTTAATCATGTTCTTTTTTGTTAAGAGCAGGAATCAGCTTGAATATGACTACAATTTGTTCCTTCAATGTGGCTATAAATTTATTTTGTAAGTGTTTGGTATATTTCAGTGTTTGTTCTCAATTCATTAACCTTTGGTACTAAAACGTTCTTGTGAAGAGGAGCTTGGCCGTCCATTTCCATCGGAAGGTCCATCTTTTTTTTTTCCATTCTTTTTTCTTTCTGCCCTTTCATGTTTGTTTTTTTTTTTCATATGATTACTTTGTTAATGTATTTGGTATATTTCAGCATTAGTTCTTATTAACCTTTGGTACCTACATGTTCTTGTGAAAAACTTGGCCGTCATTTTCCATCGGGTCTTATCTTTTTGTCCCGTCTTTTTTCTTTTTGCCCGTTTATGGGTTCTTTTTCCTTCTTTCATATGATTACTTTGTTATGCACTTATGTATTTGGTATATTTCAGCATTTGTTCTTATTAACCTTTGGTACCTACATGTCCTTGTGAAAAGCTTGGCCGTTCTTTTCTATCGGAGGTTTTATCTTTTTGTCCCGTCTTTTTTCTTTTTGCCCGTTTATGGGTTCTTTTTCCTTCTTTCATATGATTACTTCGTTATGCACATATATGTATTTGGTATATTTCAGCATTTGTTCTTATTAATCCTTGGTACCGACATGTTCTTGTGAAAGGAGCTTGGTCGTCCTTTTCCATCCGAAGATTTATCCCCTCATTACTTTTAGCCCTTTAGTTTTTTTTTGTATTTAAATGATTGCTTTGTTCTACATGTATTTGTTATATTTGAGTGTTTAGCCCTTCAATGGCTGTTTTTTAGACAAAGTAATCATATAAATACAAGTTCTTTACTATTTGCATTTTAGAAAATTGCATTTGAAAGACTTAGCATTTGTGGAAGATTGAATATGGATATTTGTTTTGGATGTATAGTGATGAACATTATTGAAGTGTATCTTTAATCATGTTCTTTTTTCTTAACAGGGGGAATCAGCTTTTTTGTTTTTTGTTTCATGATTACTTTGTTAAACATATTTGTTATATTTCAGCGTTTGTTCTTATTAACCTTTGGTACAGACACGTTCTTGTGGAGGAGGAACTTGGTCATCCTTTTCCATCAGATTTTTATCAAGTTATGACATTGTATATTATTTTTATCAAGTTATGATTTTGTATGTTTGGAGGGATGTACACAGGTAAAGTGTTATTATTTAGTTTCCCATATCTTTGTGTTATGTATGTGATGCAATGATTTGATTATAGGTCTATTACTTATTGGTTAACGGTCAGCTTGTATCTGATTGGAATTTGCACCTTCAAGGTGGCCGAATATGAATTTGTTTTATTTTTACTGTAATTTTTTGCTTTCCTTTTATTCAAATTAATGCTTCTTTCATTCTGTTCTCTTTCGTCTCTTTTTTTTGTATCTTGATTTTGTTTTGGAAGTATTTGGTTTGTTATATTATTAACCTTTGGAACCAACACTCTTGTGATGAGCCTGGCAGCCCTTTTCCATCATTAGGTCACTATCATTTTTCATTTTTTAAAATTTTTATTTAAATGATTGACATTTGTTTTCCTGTTAGTATTAAGTCTGTGGGTAAATGGACTATGTTTCTGGTAATGATTTTGTGGATAGGAGCTAGGCTTTTCTTTTTGTAATTCTCACTTTATTTTGCTTTGAACTGTTGAAGAAAATGTGCCTTCTTTTGTATGATTATTGGTATTATTCTTTTCTTTTCTTTCTTCCACTCAGAAGCCACCATTTCCTTACAATTGTATGTGATTGGAAAACTATACAGATGAAGAGTCATTGATATGAATATCTAGTTCGTCATACTGAGCTTAGGACGATCTCTAAGAACTGAGTGCGTTTGAGGAATTGTTACATCTTTCTTGCCCCATGTTCCAGAGAGGAACCATTACTTTGTAATATATTTAAGATAAATAATAATTATTGTTTGCATTATGGAATCTCACTCTGCAAAGACTTAGCGTTTGTGGGAGATTGAATGAAGATATTCGTCTTGGAATAAAATGAGCATATACTATAACCTGTTTGGAATATGATGTAATCTATATATGTAATTATCATTCTCTTTTTTTCCTTTTTTCTCAAACGCAGATGGCTCATGAATTTTGAAAATTGTTTTCCTGTAAGATTTGTCTGTGGGCCATTGAGAAGTGAATTCAAGTACAGTGGTCCTGGTAATGTTTAAGTGAAAAGGTGTTCAGCCAATGTCTTGCCATTTTTTTTTTTTTGTTCCGCAAGGTTTAAGAAAATTGTTTTGTTGTATGATTATTGATGTACGTTATTTCCACCCAGAAGCTATCTCATGAAATGGTTGTACGCAGTGTGATTGGTATGAATACCTAGTTCGTCGTACCGGGTACAACTTGAGAGGATCTCCCAGAACTTCGAAGGAGCAGTAATGCAACCCTATGTTCCAAACAGGAACCATTGGTACACATCATGTAAAAATTAAGATTACTTCGTAATATGTCTAAGATATTATAATTTACTGTTTTGTGGAAAATTTGAATGTAAATATTTGTGTTGGCATAAAGTAATGATCATTTACTGTAACATGTTTTTAATATGATGTAGTCTAGAAATATGTAATTGTCATAGTTTTTTTCCTGTATTTCTGAAATGCAGATAGCTAATGAACACGATTGAAAATCGGATGTTCTCCTGTAAGATTTAAGTCTATGGGCAATTGAAAGGTGAGTACATCGGTTCTGGTAATGTTTTCGTGGACAGGAGGGGAGTCTTTTTTTTTCTGCTCTGAAATGTTGACAAAAATTTGCTCTGTTGTACGATTATTGATGTAATTATTTTTTCTTCCACCCAGAAGCTGCCAAATTTCCATATGTATATATGAAATGATTATACACAGATAGTGTGATTGGTGTGAATATCTAGTTTGTCGTACAAGGCACAGTTTTAGAGGATCTCCTAGAACCGAATCCTTTGGAGGAGCATTGTTACAGACCTGTGTTTCAAAGAAAAACCATCGGTACAGTCAAGTTAGTTCGTAATATACCAGTATCAAACATTATTTACTTTTTGTATTTTGTGGAAAATTGAATTTGAATGTAGACATGTCTTGGATAAAGTAATGAATATTTAAATATGTTTTTAATTTGATGCAGGCTTGAATTATCATGTAATTATCAAACTGTTTTTTTTCCTGTCTTTCTGAAACGCAGATAGTTCATGAACCTGATTGAAAATTGGATGTTTTCCAGTAAGATTTGTCTATGGGCCATTGAGAAGTGAATTCAAGTACAGTGGATCTGGTAATATTGAAGTGAAAAGTTGATCAGCCATTGTCTTTCCATTTTTTTTTTATTTTGCACTGCAAGGTTGAAGAAAATTTGCTTTTGTTGTACGATTGATGTACTTTTTTTTCCACCCAGAAGCTATCTCATGAAATGGTTATACGCAGTGGGATTGGTATGAATACCTAATTTGTCATACCAGGCACAGCTTGAGAGGATCTCCCAGAACTGAATACTTTGGAGGAGCATTGTTGCAACCCTATGTTCCACAGAGGAACCATTGGTACAAGTCATGTAAAAATGGTCAAGATTAGTTCGTAATATGTCTAAGATATTATAATGTACTCTTTTGTGGAAAATTTGAATGTAAACATTTGTGTTAGCATAGAGTAATGAGCATTTACTGTAACATGTTTTTAATATGATGTAGTCTAGAAATATGTAATTATCATGGTTATTTTCCTGTTTTTCTGATATGCAGATAGCTAATGAACACGATTGAAAATCGGATGTTCTCCTGTAAGATTTAAGTCTATGGGCAATTGAAAGGTGAGTACATCGGTTCTGGTAATGTTTTAGTGGACAGGAGGTGAGTCGTCTTTTTTCTGCTCTGAAATGTTAACAAAAATTTGCTCTGTTGTACGATTATTGATGTAATTTTTCTTTCTTCCATCCAGAAGCTGCCAAATTTCCATATATGTATATATGAAATGATTATACACAGTGTGATTGGTGTGAATACATGTATCTAGTTTGTTGTACCAGGCACAGCTTGAGAGGATCTCCCAGAACTGAATACTTTGGAGGAGCATTGTTGCAGCCCTATGTTCCAAAGGGGAACCACCAAACAAGTCGTGTAAGACTAGTCAAGATTACTTTGTAATTGAAATATATCTAAGATATTATAATTGACTGTTAGCCTTTTGTAGAAAATTGGATGAATGTATTCGTCTTCGGATAAGTAATGAGCATTTACTGGAACATGTTTTTAATATGATGTAATTATTAGATTTTTCTGAAACACAGATGGTTCATGAACATGGTTGAAAATTGAATCTTTTCCTGTAAGATTTGTGTGTGGGCAATTGAGAAGTGAATTCAAGTACGGTGGGTCTGGTAATGTTTTACTGGATAGGAGATGAGCCATTGGGTTTTGTTTTTTTTATGCTCTGAAATGTTGAAGAAAATATGCTTTGTTGTACGATTATTGATGCAATTTTTTTTCTTTCTGCCACCAGAATCTGCCTCATAAGTATATATGAAATGGTTATACACAGTGTGATTGGTGTGAATATCTAGTTCGTCATACTGTGCGTAGCTTGACAGCATCTTGGAGAGCTGTGTATGGAGGAGCATTGTTGCAGACCTGTTTCAGAGCAACCATCAAAACAAGTCATGTGAAATTAATCAAGACTACTTTGTAATATATAAGATATTTTTACTATTTTCATTTTGTGGAAAATGGCCCAGGCACATTTTCTCGTTATTCCCAAATGATGAATTTACCAAGGGAAACGAAGGGAAATAATCTTGGCTTGCAATGTGATGGGGGTTGCGTCACACTATGTCCGGGGCGAGAATGCCAACAGCACCATGCGCACTCGAGCCAGACGAAGATGAGAGGACGGGTAGAGGGGATTACACACCGCACAAGCACGCGCCTTTCGTTGTTTTTCTCCATTACCGGCCACCATGAGATGTGCCCTACCGGGAACTTGACGAGGTGGGGATAGGACGAGTGGCGAGAACTTTTGTGACCAGGAAGGATAGAAAATCTCTCATCATTACCGAGATGATTATCCACTTACTCTAGTTAAACCCAATGGTTTATTCTTAAAGATTATGAAGGATAAAAAACGAAGATTGAAAAATTTCTCTTTTCTATAGTGTTCTCGTTATTACGGTTGTCGTTATTAATGGACTCCACTGCATTTGTCTTGGTAAAGTAATGAGCATTTACTGTAATTTTTTTAATATGATGTATGTCTAGAAATGTGTAAATCTTTTTCTCAAACACAGATGGCTCGTGAATTGATTGAAAATTGGATGTTTAGCTGTAAGATTTGTCTGTGGACAATTAAGAAGTGAATTCAAGTACAGTGGATCTGGTAATGTTGAAGTGAAAAGTTGATCAGCCATTGTCTTTCCATTTTTTTTTTTCACTGCAAGTTTGAGAAAATATGCTTTGTTGTACGATTATTGATGTACTTTTTTTCCATCCAGAATCCGTCTCATGGAATGGTTATACGCAGTGTGATTGGTATGAATACCTAGTTTGTCGTACCGGGCACAGCCTGAGAGGATCTCCCAGAACCGAATACTTTGGAGGAACATTATTTTATCCCTATGTTCCAAAGAGCAACAAGTCATGTAAGATTAGTCGAGATTACTTTGTAATATAATCTAAGGTATTATAATTTCCTGTTTGCATTTTGTGAAAAATTCTATGTAGATATTTATTTGTCACAGATAAAGTAATGAGCATTTACAATAACAGGTTTTTAATACAGTCTAAAAATATGTAATTATCATAATGTTTTCCTTTCTTTTTTGTGAAACACAGATGACTCATGAACAGGATTGAAAGTTGGATGTTTTCCTGTAAGATTTAAGTTCTCTGGGCAAGTGAGAAGGGAAATCTGAGTACGGTGGTTTTGGTAATGTTTTAGTGGTAAGGAGCAAGGCCTTCCCTTCTCGTCTTTTTTTGCTTTGTAATGTTTCTTTTTGTACAATTAATAATGCTGTAATTTCTTTTTTCCATCCAGCACCCGCATCATTGCCTTATAATTATATATGAATGGAAGGCTATGCAGATATTGTCATTGGTGTGAATAATATAGTTTCTTATACCAGGCACAGGTGGCGAAGATCTCCCAGAACCAAGAACATTGAGGAGCATTGTTCAGCCAAATGTTCTTGAGAGGAACTAAGTCATTCCTTTGTGTAACGGCTGTAATGTAATAATACTTTTTTCTAATCTCTAGTATCGACCATTCTTGTAAAGAGGAGCTCCTCACCATCGGTAGGGCTTATGTGCTGTTTAATTTGAGATAGATATTTTATAGGTGCCATGTTTGTAATTGAGAAATGCAATGGATGCACATTAGAAAATTGAGATGTGTAATGCCATCTTCATAAAATGTGCAGGTGCCATGGTTCACATGGCATCATATTTGTAAATTGAGAGAAATTGATGTTCCCTCAGTGTAAAAAATGACAATTCTGCAGGAGCCATTTTGGGAAACTGGGACAGAAAAGATTGAATAGGTGCCATCTTGAAAAATTGAGATTGAAGGTATTCCATGTTGGTAAATCGACACAAGATGATATAAGCTGATAGAAGATGACACTTTTGTATACAGAAGAGAATATTCCATAGGTGCCACATTCGTAAATTGAGATAGATGATATTCTAAGGCGCTATGTTGGCAAACAGACAGAAGATGGTATTCACTTAATTCCATTTAAATAAAATGAGATGGAAGATGCATTCTATCTTGTAAACACCATATCTGGAAATCATGTTGGCACCATGTTTGGAAATTGAGATACAAGACATTCCACAAGCACCATGGTGGTAAACTTGTACAGTCATGATATTCGCTTGGTGCCATGTACATGTACATGTAGATGCTTTGTAAGCACCATGTTTGGAAATTGAAATAGAAATTTTGAAGGCACTCTGTTGAGCTAGGAGATGATACTTCACAGGCACCATGTTAGTAAACAGACAGATATTCACTAGGTGCCATTTAAAATGAGATAGTTGTAGGCAACATGTTTGGAAGTTGAGAGAGATATCTTGCAGGCATCCTGAGAGGAATGATAAATATTTGTTTGAATAAGAGCCATATTGAGATGGATTGCATTCTGCAGGTGCAGTGTTGGTGAATTGAGATAAATATAGATCTATGATCAAAGCCTTACTTGTAAATTGATACTCTGTGGATCAACTGTGGGCAGCATATTTATAAATCAAAGCAGGAAACGGATTTCTGCAGGACCTTTGTTGAAGGCCCAATGCCTCATCTTTGAACATAAAAGGAAACAAATTGGCAAGGCGTAGTGTTTGTGAAACGAGATGGAGAATTAATTTCCAAAGGCCGCATTTTTGTAATGATGAAAGACTAAATCCATGTTTGTATCCAAGTAAAGGATTAGGATGAACTTGGAAGTAAACTGCATAGGTGCTATGTTTGAACTTGTACAGATGCCCCTCTATAACTTCGTTAGATTTACTGTATAGGGGCCATATTGTGAAATGAAGTGAAGGATAAGGAACTTCCATGGGAACCCTTTGTTTTACAATTTATTCTTTTATCTCACTCATGCCCTTCACCCCTACTGGAGTATAGGCTTCCGACAAGTTTACTCCAGCCATCTCTGTCATGGGCCAGTCTTTCCAGCTGTCCCCATGTGTAGTCCATCTTCTTGGCGTCTGCGTCTAGTCACATCATGTTTTTTGGCCGCCCTCTTTTCTTTTCCCTGGTGGTTCCACTTGAGGGCCTGTCTTGTAATGTTGGTGGCTGGCTTGCACAGTGTGGCCTGTCTATCTCCAGCAACGTTGTTGGATCACCTCTCTGGCTGGCCTTTGTCTTGTATGCTGCCATAGTTCTTTGTTTGCTGATCTTGTCAGGCCACTGTATACAGAGGATTTGTCTCAAGCAGTTGTTGATGAAAGTCTGAATCTTCTTTGTGGTGGTGGTGGTGGTTCTCCATGTTTTGGCTTCATAGCAGGACTGCTTTAACGTTGGTGTTGGAGAGCCATAGCTTGGTGTTGACACAGATGTTCTTTAGCAGCCGGAAAGCTATCCTGGCCTCGTTGATTTGTCTTCACATCTGCATCTGTACCTCCATGTGTGTCGACAATGCTGCTGAGGGAGGTAAAACTATCCATCTCTTCTATTTCTCAACCCTCTTGTGTACACACCCACTTCCCACAAAATGATTGGCGTGAAATACACCTACACATACATTGTATTATATTATGCTTTTAACTTCCAGAAATAATTTTTAACCAATTTCTTACCTAAAAGTTGTACGCCCACTCTCCACAAAATTATAGGCGTGAATTACATGTGTACAAAATACCAGAAATTATGTTTGCATGCTTTTATCTTTTACCCAAAATTATGCACGCACTTCCCACAAAATGATTGGTGTGAAATACACCTACACAAATATATACTTCAAAAATAATTTAATTTTATCTTTGATCCACAAATAACACGCCCACTTCTTGCACAATTGGTGGTGCGCAATTCTTGCACATATGCAGGTATATATGCTTTAAACTTCCAAAATTATTTTAATCACATCTTTTACACAAAAGTTGCAAGCCCACTCCCCACAAAATTATTGGCGTGAATCACATAATTGTACCAGAAATAATATATCTGCATGTTTTTATCTTTCACCTAAAATTGTGCACCCACTTCCAACAAAATGATTGGCATGAAATATACACATGCATTGCATATGCTTTTAACTTCCAGAAATTATTTTATTCTTTACCGAAAAGTTGCACGCCCACTCCCCACAAAATTTTTGGCGGGAATTACATCTGCATCTTTTACCCAAAATTATGCACCCACTTCTCACAAAATGATTGGCATGAAATACACATGCACAAATGCAATACTTCAGAAGTAATTTTTACACGTTTTTATCTTTTATCCACGCAAAATTGGTGGTGTGAAATAAAGCAATGCATACACATACATTAGATGATACTGTGTGCGGCCCATGTTTGTAAGCTGAAAGAGAATGATTTTCCATAAACATCATTTTTGCAAACTGACATAAGATTATATTCCGATATTGTGACAAAATTTGACATCTTCATTATCATCATAATTACTCTCAACCCTAATGGGGAATAGGCCACACTCAAGGGAATTTGAAAAAGTTAACTTGGACGAGTACGCTGGTGGAAGCTTTCCAATTTATTATTTGATGGGATTGTGATGTAGTAGTCATGTGCAAAGTAACTATTCGAATAGTTATTCAGGCTTCTTGAAAGCTTGCAATATTTTTGTTTCCTATTCATTTCTTCGTTTTCAGCATTGTTCCTGTGGCAGGCCATAGTTTAAGATAACCCTAACCCTATCTCATGCTTATATTGCTGAATTATGTACTTCGTGTCACTTATTTCACTACACACTGATGTATTTAATGTCTCTATTTGTTATAGAAATTAAAACTGCACCTGTAGGAAAGCCAAAGAGGCAACCAGAATTGGCCACAATGTGGTACCTTTTGATGGAAAATATCAGAAAGATAAAACTAACTCAAATGAAGTGGACATTGCTGACGATCAAACACCCCTCATCAAAACGGTCAGAAAGGGGCAGCTGAAATGGACGATTGCTAATTCTATGTGGGAACAAAGGGAAGAGCTGAAGACGGAACGTGTATTGACAGCCTAAACACTGCTAGTACATGTAACATAATCTGCATAACTGAGCTGATAAGGATCGACAACAAAGCTAACCATGGTCGATCCAGACTCGACATCTAGAAATGGCTTCATGGTGTACTTTCTTTGATTTACTTTGTCCATTGTTTGATGCAATTATGTACTCAGTTTCCCTTATTTGACTGGATTATGGTGTACTCAGTGTCTTATATAATGAGATTGTAAGGTGATCAGTGTTGCTTGTGTTACTGAATTATGATAAACTTTGTTTTTGTGCAATACTTCGTTCCTTATTTGATGGGATAGTGATGAATATTTGACTGAATTGTGGTGTGCTTTTTGTCACATAATTGCTTCACATTGTCACTTATTAGTGTATTTTTTGCATTCTTAATGTCCATTTTTTGTTGGATTTATGATGTACTTTGTCCATTTTTTGATGAGCTAGTGATGTGCTTGGTCTTGTTTATTTGACAATGTAGTTGTCTTCCTTATTTGTTGGTATTGCCATGTACTCTTCCTTGTGTTTTGGGATTGTCATGTATTCTTCCTTGTGTGTTGGAATTGTCATATACTCTTACTTCTGTGTTGGGATTGTCATGTACTCTTCCTTATTCATTGGGATTGTTATATATACTCTTCCTTGTGTGTTTGGATTATTATGTACTCTTCCTTTGTGTTGGGATTATTATGCACTCTTCCTTTGTGTTGGGATTATTATGTACTCTTCCTTTGTGTTGGGATTATTATGTTCTCTTCCTTTGTGTTGGGATTATTATGTACTCGTCCTTTGTGTTGGGATTATTATGTACTCGTCCTTTGTGTTGGGATTATTATGTACTCTTCCTTTGTGTTGAGATTATTATGCACTCTTCCTTTGTGTTGGGATTATTATGCACTCTTCCTTTGTGTTGGGATTATTATGTACTCTTCCTTGTGTGTTGGGATTGTCATGTACTCTTCCTGGTGTGTTGGGAATGTTATATATACTCTTCCTTGTGTGCTGGACTGTACTTCTGTGTTGGGATTGCCATGTACTCTTCCTTATTCATTGGGATTGTTATATATACTCTTCCTTGTGTGTTGGGATTATTATGTACTCTTCCTTTGTGTTGGGATTATTATGTACTCTTCCTTTGTGTTGGGATTATTATGTACTCGTCCTTGTGTGTTGGGATTGTCATGTACTCGTCCTTGTGTGTTGGGATTGTCATGTACTCGTCCTTGTGTGTTGGGATTGTCATGTACTCTACCTGGTGTGTTGTGATTGTCATGTACTCTATACTGCTTATGTTATTCATTGGTGATTTGCTTAGTACTTTATCTTATGGGGTAGTGTTCTTAGTTTTCCTTATTTTGACTGTATAATAATTGTTCCTTATATGAGACTGTAAGGAACTTAGTGTCGCTTGTGCTTCTGAACTATGATGTAGGCCTACTTAGTGACATGTGTTTGAGCGTTTTGATGTACATGGCATCCCTTCTTTGATTGGCTAGTGAAATAATTCCTGTCATCTTGATGGATTAGTGCTGTTGAGTGTCGCATATATTGAATTTAGTAGTCATAAGCTTAGTTTGCTTGTTTGATTGGATTGTGATGAACTTGTTCGTTATTTCTTAATTATGTACTACTCTGTGTCCAATGTTTGACTGGATTGTGATATCGCCGATTTGACTGTATAATTTTCATGTCTTAATGAGTATACTGCTGGTAGCTTTCCATTTTATTTGATGGGATTGTAATGAACTTGATGCAATAGTCATGTGCAAAATGTAAGTTGACTTACAAATATGTATATATGATTGCAATGTAATGTTTGTAGTTTATTTGAACAGATTATAGTGTACTTCTTGTTTGAATATATTATGATGTATTTAATGCTTTTTTTCTTTGTTTGACTTTGTTTGAAGTTAAAGTGCTTGCCAAATGCTCCTCGGTTGCATGCTTTTACTGAGTTTGTTTTTAACAAAAGTAATCAACCTCTAACTCTAACCCTACTAACCAACTCCGCCAGGGCTCATGTTCAGGATGTGACACATTTGTCTGCCTTAGCAGGAACTCTGAGGGTCCCAAGCCCCTAAGGAGGAGGGGTTAGTATGGAATTTTGCAGATTTCTCATCATACAATATCACTAGATGATTTGATTGCTTGCACTATTAATATCCAACTGTGAGTGAGATCATTTCTCACAGTCGGAAATTTTAAGCAAAAATATACTTCTCCACTCTCACTCTAAAGCTAATGACTTCATTCTTGAAATTCCTTAAATGCCCAATAAATCCTTTTTTAAATGGAAAGTTGTCATTTTGTTCATTTATGTGTGTTACTTGTGTTACTGTCCATACTTTCTTTTCCCTGACTACCATGCATAATAATAAACTAGGCCTATATGTACATGATGCATATGTAGAAAAGTCACTTGTGAGTACCATCAAAGATACTAGAACAATCGTATAACTTGCTATGGTTTTTCCACATTTCATAACACCATTATTCTTTGGGCTTCCACACAAGGGGGTCCCCCTCCGCCACCCCTAGCCTAAACATGTACCCCTGGACCCCCTTCTGTAACCCCCCCCCCTCCAACTTACCTAGTCCGGGCCTGTAAAGGATAAACAACTGAATGAAAACAAGAACATGGAAAAGCAAGTTTA
>JBDFRD010258538.1:0-2500 GCA_039654405.1 Bullina lineata
AGCTGTTATCACCTCCAGAATCACAAGAACACGCAAGCTCCCACACGACGGCAACGTGTTGATCCAGTGGTAGGAGCTAAACCACACTGTTCTCATCCATGTCTTAACTTCAGAAAATCTGCACCCATCACATAAAACACTAAGATACAGGCTACAACAACAAAAATGTTATTGGACAGTCATCACCATAATAGAGTTAAAAGTTTCAATGTTTCAGGAAGAGCAACCAGCATATGACATGTGAGAAAGCAAGGGACAATGATAAATAAGTGCCTGTATTTTAACAGTTGAAACTTACAGAGTCCGACCAGTTTGATCTGCGGGATGTTGACTGCAGGCGGTTATTTTCCTCATCAAGTGCTCGCAAAACTTCTTCCATCTCACCTTCCTAAATGGCAGAAAAGGAAAAAATATCACACATATTTTTCTTAAAGAAGCAGATTAAATAGCAAACACAAGTATTTCTCAAAGAGAGTTTTATCATGTTGTCTCCTTTGCAGCTTCTCAAGTTCTTTGTTTTTGTTTGATTTTTGATCATGGTTACTGCTCTCTGGCTCTTGGAGATAGTGGGCGTGGTTGTGGATTGTTCTACCTTGTATCATTTTTTTGTTTTGTTTTTGAGCATTATTGAGTTTTCTTTCAGTTCACGTTCCAGTGACTGCTACTACATTATGAAATTAGGGATAGGCAAGGTTAACAATATTTCATGCACAAATTTTACAATACTATCTAAATTATTTCTATAATTTAGACAATAAACTTTAAAACAAATTTCTATAAAATCAAATTTCAAACTTCACAGAAAACCTCGTAAAAATAGCATTAAAAGCAAATGTGCGACTCATTTTTACCAAAAGCTTACATATAACTTTTCTAAATCCCTCATTCTCCACAAGAAAGAAGTGACTGCTTCATTCCAGGAAGTTCCTCAACTTGTCAAACAAATTACAAAAAGATAGCGAAGAATTTTCAAGGGATTACTGTTTAAAGAATAAACAAAAATACCGTCTGTCACCACATAACGTGAGGTCATCTAAAAATTTATAAAATCTCTCTTTAAATTTCAAATTGTTTTAATTACACTTTGTATTGATTAACTTATGGTTCAATTGACAGGACTGCATTTCAAAGTGAGACCAAAAAAATCACACCAGGAACAACAGCAAAGCAATGACAGCACCAGTCCTAACAAAACAGAGCCACTTGAGTGCCACAATGAAAAGGTGGTACATGTATATTAATCTTGGAAAATCACTTCATATTTTCTTCAGAAAACGGTCAATGGTGAAACAAACGTGCTGGATACTTGTACAAATTAACTTTGCATCTTTAATTCGTTTCAAGGTTTTAGTTGAAAAGACTGATGAGTCTTTGTCCCCTAGCCAAAGCTGGTCTATTTATTTTGACAACTCCTGACCCACTTAATATACTAGGAATAAGGTAATAGTAAGGGTACTGCAAAATAGGATACAATATGAAACATTTGGTTCCCAAAACAATAGTTTAGAATGCAACTTTGAAATAAAAATTGTGCCATTGTCACTTGTATCTGCATTACTTTGGTATGTTTATGCTCTTTGCAAATGTTCCCACTCTTGTGTAAAGACACAGTCATGTGGGCATTTGACCAAATTTGATATACAAATGTCACCCACACATAGGCTTATTAATAAATAAAAACATTGCAGCTTTTTGAACTGATACAAGATACAATTCTCTGCAAATGGAATGAAATCTTAGCAAAAATCATTCTGAGATGTACAAAAAAGATACACCTTTATAAATTATTGTTAGATAATTATTTTTTCATGACAAAACAACAAAGACAAGTGTGAATTGGGGAACAGTGGATATTTCACAACACACAGAAAAAAGGCTTGCATAACACAACAATTGTTAATTCCTCACAATGATTGAATGTTACTATTTAAAGCTGAAAGATATCAAATTAGTTCTGACAACACCAGAAGCAAAAAGAAAAAGAAAGTACATAAATAACTCTAAAACAAGTTTCACATCTTTCAGGTCAAGCTGAGTTCTAATGAATCAGTTCAGTACCTCTCTTGTCAATGAAAACAAAGAAAAGAGTAAATTTCAGGGCACAGACAACAAGTCCATCGACACCCTGTTCATTTCTCAGTTTTCTCTTGATTTTAGATACTAATTTCTTTGTATCGTTTCACAATTAATACACAGCAGGTTACGGATGTTACATTTTCCACTACTCATGACTGGTCCTTTGGACAGAAATTTTGATGACATACCACATTTGTTAGTTTTATGGTAAGTATTCACAAATTACACTGTTACCATTATTTTAAGTGCAAGACATCTGACTAAATATACAATGATGAAATAAATAATAATTTAACAACTTTGTCATCTTTACACTCTCTGGAAAGTTTCTCACTAAATATAAATCGTGAAAGGAGATGTTTATGTTTTGCTTGATTCATGGAAATAAAGGCACGTTTAAATTAACCATTATTCTTAACTGAGC